>JAJOOS010013405.1:0-41228 GCA_029582725.1 Solanum chiquidenum
GATACGGTTGCTCTAAAATTTGGGTTAGACCCATTTCCCACTCAATTTGACTCCCTAAACAAGAATATGAAGTCGGATTTTCGAAAAACGAAACGGATTTTGAGATATATGGAAATTACAATTATAGGTGTTTCCGAAGCACATTTTCGGGCATTTTTGGGGTCGTTTCACTTTATATATTCAAATTTCCTAGCCTTAATTTGATCCAAGAAGGTAGACCTTGCTTCTATACTGAATAGTGATCCACCCATTTTGAATGCTCAAGTGGAATCAAGGTGTTAGTTAATGTTTACACCTTTCTAGACAATGGACATCTGGTATGAGATAAGCCAAGATATACATGCTCTCTGCCTTTCGGCTCAAGGCATAATATACTATGTTAGCCTTTCTTAGATGGAAGAGAATTGAGACGTCATAATACTTCAATAGCTCTATCCATATACACTACCTTAAATTCAATTCCTTCTGCATGAAAATATGTTTCAGAATACGATGGTAAGTAAAAGCTTGGTAGAAAACTCCATAGGAACAGTGCCTTCATATTTTAAGTTCAAAAATCATAGTATAAAACTCAAAGTCATAATTATGAGTAATGTTTCTCGTACAATATCAACAGTGTAGGCAATAATGTTATTTTCCTATAATAGAACAACACCTGAACCTAAACATGAAGCATCACAATAAATAATGAAGTTGAACCTCAGTTGGAGTGAAACAGCGAACCTGAGACTAGATCAGATTAGTGAGATGGATGAATCCACTTGAGAGCTTATGATAGGTTTGCACTATACTAGGAAAGGATGAAGCTGTATCAAGATAAGCACATTGAGAAAAGAACCTTCAGTCCTGGTGACTTGGTGCTACTTTTCAACTCCAGGCTTCATCTGTTTCCTGGGAAACTGAGATCCAAATGGTCTGGGCTATTCAAGGTAACCCAGGTATTTCAATCGGGTGTTATTGAGCTTGAGAATGACAAAGGCGAGAGGTTCAAAGCCAATGGTTAGCCAAGGCGTACTTGCGAGTCCTAGAGGAAGTGAAAGTAGTGGAGGAATGCAAACCTGATGAAGTCTGAGTAATCAAGTAACCTACGTCGTGCCGTGACATTAAATTATGTGCTGCTTGGGAGGCAACCCATGATTGTAAATGTAATAGGTAGTTTATATTTAAACATATTTGTATTTTTTTATATAGTGTCACTGCGTGTTGGTATGTACAGGAAAAATATGGATAAAGAACTGAGGAGATGGAACAATGAAATTTCTTCACAGGCTACTACACGGACCGTGGTTCTCTTCACGGGGAACTACATTGTCCGCCTCAATCATCAGCAGCCTTAGAGGAGCTACTGGAAGCTACTACAATAGGTTCATGGAAGGGTTTACGGTCTGTCAGGCTTTGTACGAACCATTTAGCCTCTTGTGAACCTTAGGTTAGTTTCCTCACCCAAGTAATGTTCACAGACGTTCTCACGAACCGTTATGCCCTTCACAAGCATCATCACGGTCCATCATAATAGTCCACCAGTGCCTAGCTGACCCGACCCAACCCGCGTGAAAGTAAAGTTGTTTTTAAACGTTTTATATATCTCTTAAAGAGCCAATGGTCGGGTTTTATATCTTTTATCTCATCCATAACGGTTCCTAAGTCTATTAAACAATTTCTCACCATCCCTAATTCCAAAATCAAGGAATAAGAACCCTAAGTCTATTATTGTGACGAATCAATATTCAATTGCATCTCTCATTTTCAAAGTCAAAAGTCAAACAATTATTGAAGTAAGTTCTTCTCCCTACTTGATATAAGTTTGATCTTATCTAGAATCAAGTTAGAACTATGAATTTTTGTTTGATTTTGGATATTTTTACTTGATGAAGTGTGTGTTAGGTTCTGATTGTGATGGGTAGGTTTGAGCTGGTTGAAATTGGTGATTTGCTTTTCTGGGTAGGATTTATTTGTGTGGGAATAGTGTTGTATAATGATCTAAGTGTAAGTCCATGATGGGCTTCACGGACCGTGAAGAGAGCCACGGGCCATGGAACTACTTGTGTTCCACACTTAGCTCCTAATAAAATCACTGTTGACCCAACCAAGCCACTGTCTCTTGTCCACGATGGTCTCCACAGACCGTGGTACCCACCACGACTCGTGTCGACTTTCGTATAAAAAAAATTATTAATTGGAGTTTTTCATTTTGAATGTGTGGCCCTTCCCAATGATATATTGGGTGACACCATTCTTAAGGCAAGGCGTCATGTTGTATTTACACAGGGGAAGTCTGAGTACCCATTAGTGTATCGTTTTACTTGTTTCAATTATTAATCTATTTTGGATTTCTCAGGTACTATGGGACCCCAAAGAAACACTGCACCACCACATACCTCACCACCTCCCTCACCAACTCATAATGATAATGCAGCAGAATCTAGTATCTCGGAGGCTCAGGTCAATACCATAATTAAAGAGCACTTCCCTCGAGCTACTAGATCACGAACAACGAAAGCCATTCTTTAGAACACTTTTTCCCAGTCTAAAGAGAAAGATAGTGGATCCGGGAGTGGTGAAGCATCTGGCAGTGGTTTCAGAAGTGGTGAAGAATATGGTAGCGGTTTTGGTAGCGGTGAAGAGTCTATTAGTGGCTCTCAGGAGAATGTAGCTACACCTCACCCTGAAGTAGGAGCAGAGACTGAAACGGGGGCATAAGAAGAAGAAGATGTTCAGGGAGAGGATGATGATAATAGCCCTGTCGTACCGATGGTCTAGTTAGTTCACCAACGTGAATCTATCCAGTGGTGAGGCAGTAGCTCATTGACTATTTTCATAGTATGTGGACTGTGAATAGGTCCGAAGACTTTTTTGGGAATGGGGTCGTGTCCAAGGTGGTAGGTTTTGGCGGACGAACAATCATACCCAAAACAAGGTTAGTAGTACTTGATATTCAGGCATTTTTCGACATATACAGGGTGTTCCAATGACATAAATTCGAGCGAATGAACAACCTACCTGGATATTTCTCTCATCATCGCACGACAAAATTATATGCTTCATATGTGTCAATTTTGCTACCGACACAGAAACTACTAAGATGGGGCAGAAAGCAGTTGCAAGCACTTGGGGACCACTTAATTCAGTAATAATGCAAGGCAAATCCATGGTTATCTCTGAGGCCACAATTAATATGATGCTACATGGTCCAAAATACATAGCATTGTCCTCAGTTGGCCTTTTTTAGGGTAAACATCATAACAAGTGAGGCTGAGATAGAAGATCTAACTTCGAGGGAGCGGGTCATGCATTGGATTGTTGGGTTGATTGCATCCGAGGGCGAGAATGTGGCATGGGTAGCAGGGTCACAGGGGCAGATTACTAAAGATTTATTGTCCTTCCCGGCTAAGATTTGGTGGGCTGTTATTCGTGTACAGTTGCGGCCTATAGCAAATGATAACACTTTATCGCCATCCCTCGCATCACTGGTCGCTTGCCTCATGGTTGGTTACCCAATCAATGTAGGCCATATCATTGCCAAAGAAATGAGGGATAAAGTATTGAATAACATATTTGGTTTGCCATTTCCCTGTCTGATAGGGAAGTTGTGTCTGCAGGTCGATATTCTGCCAAATAAGTTGATAGACAAATGGGTGGAAGAACACAGGGTCACCGCGGCATATAAAATCAAAGATGTCGCCAACCATCTTTTTATTATGCAGTCCGGAGCATTAGGACCATTGGCAGTCGTACCACATGTATCACTCGACATCCCACAGGATGATAGAGGTCCTAAATAGGGTGAATCATCGCAGCCACCTGCGGGGGCACCACCACCAACTTCAGCCTCCTAGGCCTTGGGTACTTTTGTCACTAGTCTTACCTCACTGTTTGAGAGATTAGTTGCAGATTAGAGGAAGACCTGGGTTATCGTCGACCAAATTGTGCTCAAACTATCTCAGGTTGTTCAGCGTGATGTGTTAACTACAGAGAAGCGGCTGAAAGATGAGATGCGGACAGAATTGGCGGTCCTTAAAGATAGAATGGACGGTCTTAAGGACCATGTGTTAAATCAGTTGCAGGCTGGTGGTTTGGTAAATGCGGAGGAGTTTAAGACACATTTGGCTGAGATGAGTGCCGATATAGAAAAACTGATTGAGAAGCCGGTCAATGTTCCCACCCGGTTATGCCAGAGTCTTTGATGCGCCTGTTCAATGAGCCTCCTCCCACTCAGGTCCTTGATGACTTTTGGGGCGATGTGTCCCAAGACAAATCCAGTAAGAGAAAATAAAAGGCTGGAGAGTCTGATGAGGAGAAGCCGACTAACCTCTCCAAAAATGAAAGGAGGCAGCACAAGAAAGCCCGCAAGAAGTTCTGGAGACTAGCAAGGGAAGCAGAAGCACTTGCGCAGCAGAGGCAAGATGTAGTGTTCGCTGACTCTTCTAGTAGCACGGTACCTGTCCCGGTTAGCGGTAGTCAACCTCATCCAGTGCAGGTTTCTGAGAGTGCACCCGTTGATAAAGGTGCCGACACTACTCTGAGTTCCAGCGCCTAGTGCACCATAGGTATGACCTTTCCTCATAGCCCTGTATTGTTTTTCTTTACTTACTTTGAGGGAAAAGTACTTCTATTTGGGGAGGGGGAGGTGAGCAACCTTTCAATTTAGCTGTTAGAATGTATGGAGGTTGGCTCTGATTTGTGTTCTGATAAGTTGTGAAGTTTTGATGTTTGTGGGTGTTTTGATGAAAATTGTGAAGCCTGTGTGTTGAGTTGTGCAACAGCTAAGCTTTTGAGTTTGTGTTATGTATGAAAAAATAATAAATATGTCCCTACCTGGAAGTTTGACTGTTAGCCTCTTTAGATGACATCCTAGGTACTCATGTGATGATCATTGCTAGCCTGAAACATAAATTAGTTAACTAAGAAATGTTGTCATGTGTCATGTGCGTGTATGGTTTGCATGAAGTCTAACACTAGGTGCAGAAACTAGAACTTGCCTGAGTAGTCTAATATACCGTGAATTTATGGTATTTTTTATACGTTTCACTTAGAGTTTGTGTGTGTCTTGGGCTGTTTTGTGTTAGAATTAATGTTTTGTATCTAATGATTGCAGGAAATAAGCTTGGAATGCAGTTGATGGAGATGAGAGGTGAAATTATGCAGAAGGAGCCACCCACGGAGTGAACCAAAGACCGTAGGTCCTTTGACGGACCGTCGTTGGGTAGGCGTAGACGGAGCATCAGGGAATTTTGACTAAGTGTGGAACTACGAAGAAACTGACGGACCGCAGGTTGACCCATGAGCCGTCCTGCACATCCGTCAATGGATTCAAAAACTTGAAGTTCCAGTACCTGATGAAAGATCCTAAGTATGGAGCCAAGGAAAGGGACCTACGGACCGTAGGTTGACCCACGGTCCGTAGGTCGAGCCGTCAACTGAAGCCGCGTTCTAGACAACTTATTTCCTTATTTTGTTTCCTTTTTATTTAGCACTTGTTTTCTATAAATAGGAGTTATAAACCTCATTTTTAGGGGTAAGACATTATTCTAAACTCTTAGTTTTGGTGTTTTGGGAATTAACTTGCAAACTTTAGCAATTTGATTTCCAGATTTTGTTTTATAAGATTTTCACTTTCCAATTCAATTGAAGATTTCGGGTTTCATCTATTCTAATTATAAGTGCATGAATTTTTCTTCTTAAATAGGAATTGTGAACTATCAAGCATGAGTAGCTAAATCCACAACTAGGGTTGTGGGGACCATGAGCAATTAACAAAGAATGAATAATAACTAAGTAATTCTTAAATAGTGTTGATGCATGTATTGTTAATTCTTTCGTTTAAAATTTTTTTTAACGGTTACAAACATTAGAACTCGCCTCGTTCCTACTTGCTGGACCAAGGAGGTAATGAATGAGAAAAGAATTAATAAGAGAGATTTAGTGGATGCTATCTAATAGTCTAATTCCAATTGGTTCGAGGGTGGAAACTAAGCCATACATTGATGTGATGTCTAATCTGAGGTAAAGGTAAGGGTTAGTAAAGTATACACACGTAGCCGAACCAAGGTGCACAGTGAAATTCCCTCTTTGGAGGACCAATCACGTAGGGATATCCAACTTACCAACTTTGCATGTAAAACACTAAGAAAGGATTACTATTATTAGGATTACTGCGTTAAAAGCTTATGAGGAACACATATTCCCTAGTTTCTCTCTCATATTGATAACTCAAAGTTTGAATATTGCTTACTTGTTACTTAATCAACAATCTGTTACTTTCATACAACCCCCCCTCCCCTTTATTTACCTGTCTCATAAATAGTTTGACTAAACAGATATAATAGTGAGTTAAGTTTAAGTCTGAACCATATTCCTCGTGGTATCGACCCCAACCTACAAGTTGGATTCTTTATTTGACAACGATCATTTATACTTCTTTAGAGAGGTGTAATTTGAGCGTATCAAATTTTGACGCCGCTGTCGGGGAATTTGGTTTAAGATTAAGTTTAACTACATTATTGAACTTTAGTCAAGTATTTCCTGATTTTATGTTTTCTTTTGTTTTTGTTTTATACAGGTTTCTACTCTAGTGTATGCCAAGTACACGGAGTCGAGGCGAACCTTTGACCCCCAACGATCCAGAATTGAATAAGACATTGAGGAGAATGAATAACCAAGGGGTACTAAACAATCCAATCAGAGAGGGTCTAGGTAATGGAGTTGAATTGTAGCCTCCTGAGGTTATTACTGTGAATGCTCAGGTACATGGTGCCAATTTACTCGGAGATGCAGAGAGGGTGCAGAATCAGCCAGCATGGAGGCTTCGTGATAACTACTGGGTTGGCTTCAATACAGTTGAATGCGAAGGGCCTATTGTTCTTCCTCCTCTACCTCCAGGGCATACCTTCATGGTAACCAGTAGGCTGATGCAAATGCTTAAAACACGAGGATTGTTTTCTGGTCTAGCTTTGGAATATCCGCATGGTCAAATGGCTAAATTGAGAAGTGTCTATAAGAGTTGTGTGGGGCGATCAGAGTTGGATATGGATGTCATAGGTTTGAGAGTCTTCCCTCTATCATTGACCGGTGATGTTGTGGTATGGTTTGCTGAGCTTCCATATAATTCAATTCATATATGGGACCAATTGCACCGAGTGTTCATGGAGAAGTATTTCCAAGTGTCTAAGAAGCTTAACTACAAGGACAAGTTTAATAATTTTGTGGGACTACCTAGAGAGTCTGTGAGCAGTTCATGGGATAGGTTCACTGCATTCATGAGAAGTTTTCTGAATCACCACATAGATGATGAGTCATTGAAAGAGTCTTTCTATAGATGGCAGGATGACAAAGGAAAGGTTGTGCTGGATACTATTGCTGGAGGATCATATGGTGAGTGCACTTTTGAGGACATCACTGAGAAATTGGAGAAGATTTCCAGAAACAATAAGGCATGGAGCACTAGAAAAGCTAATACTGGAAGAAGCATGTTCGCCATTCAAGCTGCACCAGACCAATCTAATGATGACATTCGTGAGGAAATGACTCAGATGAGGACAAAACTTAGGTTGGTATTGAAGTATGTGAGTGGAAATGCAGAAAAGGTGAATTTGGTAAATTAGCTAACTAGAACTCCACCACCACCAGTTGAGGAATACTACTATAAAGAGGATGCGTATTTGGTGAATGATCAGATGAGGGGTTTCCGAGCCACTCCCAAGGTTCCAACTCGGATAGCTGGCACCAAGGTCAAGGAAACCAAGGTCGGAACTATGGAAACTACAACTATAAGGGAAACTATGTTCTGGAAGGAAACTACAATCAGAATAACTGTGGAAATAGGAACGATCGAGTCGATCCCTATGTTCCACCTAGTAAAGAGGCTGGTAATAGCATGACCTGCATTGAGGATATGATGTAGAAGATGATGAAAAGGTTTGATGCAACTGATGAAAACGTGAAAGAAATGCATAGTGAGTTGTCCAGGATTGGTCAGAAAGTTGATGCCCATGCATTGTCGATCAAGCAACTTGAGCAGCAGTATAGTTAGTTATCTGCCACTGTGAATCCACGCCAACCTGGCCCACTGCCTAGCAACACCATCCAGAATCCAAAAAATCATGGGAATTGTATGGATATCATGACTCACGAAGGAAAATAGACTATTGATCCCCCCCCCATGCCATCTGAGGTTGAAAGAGTGGTAGAAAAAGATGTAGATGAGATTGAGGTTACTGAAGAGATGAAAGATGCTATAGAAAAAGAGGCTGAGTTGACTCAGAAAGTTGTTCCCATGCCTAGACCTCCACCTCATTTCCCACAAAGGTTAGTGCAAAAGACTGAATAAGGAAAATACCGCAGGTTCATAACTACGTTGAAACAACTTTCCATCAATGTCTCGTTAATAGAAGCTTTGGAGCAAATGCCTGGGTATTCAAAGTTCATGAAGGACTTGGTGACCAAAAAGGGGGATATCAGTTTTGAGAATGATGAGAGGTTGCAGCATTGTAGTGCAATTTCTACGAAGTCATTCGTTCAAAAGAAAGAGGATCCCAGAGCTTACACTATTCTTTGCACCATCGGTAAGATGCACTTTGCGAATGTTTTGCATGATTTGGTTCCAACATTAATTTGATTCCATTGTCGATTTATAAAAAGTTGGGTTTAGGAGCGCCAAAACTGACCTCCATGCGTTTACTTTTGGCTGATAGAACCGTGAAGAGGCCCATTGGAGTGCTCTAAAATGTCCTTGTGAAAGTGGAGTCGTTCATTTTTTCGGCAGATTTTGTGATACTTGATTGTGAGGTTGACTTTGAGGTCCCCATCATCTTAGGGAGACCATTCCTCGCTAACGGGCATGCCTTAGTCGATATGGAGAGAGGGCAGATGAATTTCCGACTGAATAAGGAGAAGGTGACCTTTAACATCTGTAAGTCTATGAAGCAGGAAAAAGATCTTAAATCGGTATCTGTAGTGAGTCACATTCTTGGACAAGATTCGGGAGCGTCCAGTAAGAAGAAGTTAGGTGCAACCTTGTGCAAGGAGAAACAACACCATGATCAAAATACTGAAAAGCGCAGATTTGCTCCCAATGATCTGTATTGTTATTTAACTCAAGGTTGCGTTGGTTACGGGTAGAATCAAGTCCAAGTGGACCGAACCATTAAGAGTGACCCAAGTGTCCCCACATGGAGCGGTTGAGCTCGAGAAAAGGAAAGGGACAAGGTTCAAGGCTGACCAACAGAAGATAAAAAGCTACATGCGAAGTTCTGAGAGTGTCAATGCAGTGATAGAGGCCTTAGCACCTTGATGAAGTAAGAGTAATCAAGGTGCCTGCGTCGTGCCATGACGTTAAATCAAGCGATGCTAGCAACCCAAGATGTACAATCTAGCCAACTAAAGGTTTTTCTTTTCAATATAAGAGTATTCCTCTTTTATTGATTTTTTTTTAGCTCTTTACATAGGTATTTTATGTTTATATTAGCGTTGGCTAGATATAGAATAGCCTCTGTGTCAAAAAGTGTCCAGAAAATGTAAAATAAAGTCTTAATGAGTGCTACATATCCAGGGATGAAAGGTAAAATCTGTAGATGACAGTTGTGAAGTGGTCTATGGACCCCATCGACGGTCCATTGGTCAATCCACGAACCGCGAATGCCGTCTGTAGATCCCAAGTAAGTTCCCAATTTTTTCTAAGTGTCAGAGTGACCTACGGACCCAACCCACGGTCCTTAGGTCAACCCATGGACCATCGACAAGGTCTCGTGGGTCCAAAATTAGGTTTCTGCCCGACCCGACCCGGACCCCTTTTTAATAAAAATCTTTCATAAAACCATTCCCCACTTCCAAAACTCCCACCCAATCATTTTTCAACCCTCCAAAAACCCATAACCATAAATAAATTCCCCAAATCACTCCCAAATCTCCCATATCAATCTTCCATCTCACATATCTCCCTTTTTTCTCCCTAATCACATCCATTTTCTCCCCCAATCAATTTCACAGTTCGGGTTTGGTCTCGAAAGGCTAGCAAAGGTTCAAGGATTTCATTGCACTAACACACTTACCCACTTCGATTACTTGTAAGGTAAATGACTTCACCCTAACTTTGAATTCATTGTTCATTGTTTAAATCATGAAGTCACGAAGTTTGATCTTTACCTTGGATTTTTAATCTTCTAGTTGAATGTTGAATTGTAGTTAGAAACACCCTTGGAACGATATAAAGTGAGTGTGTTATACGTTAAAACCACATAAATCAAGTAATGGGTTTAATTGGATGTTTTGACTTACGGTTCATAGTTTTGATCTGTTAAATGGTTGAATTCTATGTAATCAGAACCCTAAGGATGATAAACTACCATATATTGTGTTGAAATGCATGATTAGATCAAGTTTGAATGTATGATTGTTAATAGTATGGGTTGGATGAGAGTTCAAGTGTGATGCCTGGCACATAACTGAATTACGAACCCCACTCACGGACCATAGGTCAACCTATGAACCGTAGGTAGGGGGACCGTGGGTCCGCCGCACATAAAATTTGTCCAAGTATGGAACCACGGTGTTGACTACGGTTTGTGGTTTGATCGATGGAACATTCTGCACATCCGTGGTTCCCACATCAGAGACCCAACTTTGGATACTATGACCTACAAAAGGGACCCACAGAGATGTTCCATCGATGGACCATAGATCCCCACCGTGGGTCGACAGTTCAGCTACTGTCCAAAAAAATTTGAGTTTTTGTTTGTGTCCAATTCTTGTTCCAAATTTTTTCCATGAGTCTTTTTGAATTGTTTGGTACTAACTAAGCCTCCACAGGTACCATGGTCCCCAAGCAAGCTCCAACCTATACCCTAAAGGCAAGTCCAAATTTGTCACTCCTTCGTGATGTCTGATCATTCTGGAGGACACTGAATACACAAAGTACATTCCTCCCACCACCAGGACCTCCCCTATTTCCCCCCGCACTATCAGGAAATGAGCCCAGCAGGTTCGCTCCGATGTGGTTACTGCCCCTAGTCGGAGGATGGGGCCATACAAACCGAAGCACCGGCTGGCTCAGAGTCGTACTCCGGTTGCCGCACCACCACTTCAGCAGACTCTGATAGCTTAAGCGACAACCCGACACCTACTAGTATTGAGCCTGCTCCCAAGGATGATGAGCCTAACAGATAGTACGTCCCAGGCCAGTATCAGTTTTACATATATGGCACAATGTTGAATGAGCACCAGAGGATGACACAGAATGTGACTGAGGAGCGCAGGGTCCTTACAGGTAGCCTCTACACTACATCGTCTATTGAGGAGATCTTTCGGCAACACCGATGCGAGTGGATTCCATGGAATCCCAGGAAGTACAACAAGAAGATTACTAGGGAGTTCTATGCTTCTTATATTACTACCATAAAAATGCCATCTCTAAATGGGTCAAGCCCTTCGCTCATCCTCCACTTGCGTCCACATTAGTGTGGGGTTTCACAGTCGACATATCTGAGGTCACCATTCACAAGTTCTTATATGGCCCAGACCACACTCTGCCTATCAGTACGGCAGAGTATGACTACGAGATGGGCATCATTCAGAGTGGGGTATTTTGGAGAGATGTCGAGCAGAGGGAGACACTCTTGAGGTGGCTGGCTCGTTACATTGCTGAGGCTAGGGAGTGTCCAAACCAGCCACCTCAAGAGGTTTGAACAGAAGCATCGATGTAGGGAAGCTTAGTGTAGCCTTCCTAACACCTAGGCGATGCTTCTGTTCCTGTTTGGCACTGTGACCGGTTGCTTGATGCGACTAAGACTCTGGATATCAACCTCATTCGGGATGGTGCCAACTTAGCTGCACCTCGGAGGGAGCCACAGATAGAGGTACCGCATTTGGGTGATGATCTTGATGTAGATGTTGAGCAAATGCAGGCCGATGACACCACTATTCTGGCCCCTACAATAGACACTCAGGCTCCACCATCTCCGGCCACCAGTCAGGCCCCTAACTCATCCCGAGCCGCTTTCTCTTCAGGGTCCATTATCGTTCCTCTAGCTCGAGTCCAAAAGTTGGAGACACAAATGGCCAATTTGCTCCAGTATATGAAGCCATGGATGCCACATTCTATTGCGGAGTCTGACGTGAGGATGGAGCAGATTATGGATCAGAAGGTTCAGGCCATTCATAAGTGCCTATATGCCTTTGAGTTGAGATTATTGGAGAGGCTAACCCCGACCATTGATACGAACATCTTCTAGCAGGAGTTGGTTAGCCTTCGTGCTGATATTGCTGCACTCTTAGCCGCCACTAAGACTGAGCCAAAGTCTGCCTCTGCGGTACCGTAGGATGAGGTGGTGATGACTTCTCTATTTGGCAACACTATGCCACAACCAGACTCTTCTTGTACTGCTGGGAAGCTCCCCCACTCTGACCGCACTACTGATACTGAGGAGACTTATCATTTGGAAAAAAAAGGAGCACCAACAGTTTGAGGAGGCAAGAAGGCATCTATACTTATTGAAGAGAGGAGATAGCAGCGGGCCCGTGAGGTGGATATTGGCCATCTGATAGTTTTAGCACTACTGAGGGTGCTACGTTAGTTGATGAGAGCACTACTGATGGCGTTCCTAGATTTGATCTAGCGGGCTCCAGGAAATCGGACCTACCTACTTCTTGAGAGGTCTTCGGTGCATATGCGCCACAAGTTTGCTTCACTCGATGTTTTACTTTTGATTTTTGTGCTTTAAGGACAATTGCACATTATTCTGTTAGGGTGGGGTAAATGGATTGTGAGTGATAGGGTGAAGTCTGAGTAACCCAACTCATAATCATCTCTTGGGGTTTTCTTTCTTGTATTCTTTTTCCCCAAGAGACTATTTTACTTCTATGTTGAACCAGCATGTTTAGGAATGTAGGTGTAGAAGTAACTAGAAGAATGAAATCATGATGACATAAAGAGCATGAAATTAATACCCGTCCAAAGGTTTTTAAATGTGTTAGATCTATAGGTTTGATGAGTTGAATATATTGAATCTCAATATGACATGATAAGGAACCAGTTTGACTTTATGACTTAAGCTACAACTTGAACTGGGTAATCTAATAATCTGATAATGAAACAATGTGTAGAGTGTGTGAGAAAAGTTTGAATGTTCATACAGTGTGTGACAATCTAGAACTTTTCTCGTTGGTCTTGCTAAGATAATCTAGGCTAGAAGCTAGTAAATGATCATAGGCCCTTATTCAAATAAGTCCACTAAAGCCTAAAATGATCTAACCAAATCAAATAAATGTTTCCCTTTAATCCAAATGTTTGAGCCTAAAATAGACCACTTCTTTCAATACACCTAATTCACCTTCCCTTAAATAATTGTCTTGGCCTCGATCCCTCCTTGGACATGTGCACCTTGACTTAGACCAAAATCCTAAGTTGGGGTGGTTAATTCAAAAAAAGTTTCCTTGATATTAGCCTTGTTCTGACATCAGATATTGTGCACCTCAACTCATGCAAAATACATAAGCTGAGGGTGGCTATGAAAAAGGAAACAAAAAGAAAAGGGTAAGAAAAGAGTTTTGTGTTGAAGAGAGAAGAAGAAAAGATAGAAAAAAGATGTGACTTTGTGCAAAAGAAGCAAAAAGATGAATAAGAAAAGTGTTGAAAGAAATAAAGAAAAATAAAGTGAAAGAAAAAGAAGAAAGTGAAAATGAGTGCTATAACGTCAAAATTCACATATGTACGAAAAAGAAGCAAGGGACAGAGTACAAAAATAACAAGATGTCAAGAATTTGTTGAGAAGAGAGGTAAAAAGCCAATGTAATGTCAAGGAGGGCAGAAAGTCACTAAAAAGTACCCAAATTTACCTACCTGACCCTGAGCCTACTTTACAAGCTAAGAAAGTCCTATAGTGATCCTAGTGACTAGTTTGGAGAATCCATGCAGTGAAAATAAGGGCAAGCCTATGGTACTGAGCACCGACTGTACTTGAAGTCACCTCTGAGTGTGAGTGTTGAATGAATCCTAAAACGCAAAATTCATCTTTATTGTGCAAAAAAGGATTTCGTTTAAAGTGAGGGCACTAGTTATATTGTCAAAAAGTTGGTACTTTGGCGATTGTGAAAAGTGTATGTTGTGATGTCTATTGGTCGATCTATGTCATGTATTGATCCGCATGAGTTAGCTTGTTGAGTCTAGACGAAACGGTTTGCACTAAATGAGGGATGTGATTGAGATGGCCATGTGATTGCTTGAGTTTGTATGTTTGCTTCTACACAAGTGTTGTTTAGAGTTTTAGCAGAAAATAAAAGCATAAAAAGAAGGGTCACTCAGTCAGCTTTGATGCACAAAGTCTAAATACTTGCTTGATCAGGATAAATGTGCAAATAAATAAAAAAAAAAAATATATAAAAAGAAAATAAAAAAAATAAGGAAAGAAAAGGAAAAAGGGTGCCTGCTGGGATGTACTGAAACGAAAAAGGAGGGATCGTTCAGATAAAGTGGTGTGCGAATGATACTTTGGAGAACCAAGGTATTAGTCACTAAAAAAACAAAAAATACCATTCCCTAGCCCAAGGCTATGTCACAAGCCTAAGAAAGCACTATAATGATCATATTACAGTTATTTGATAGATGGAGCGTAGAAAATAAGGGCAAGCCTATGGTATTTTTGTTTCTAGTGTTAGAAGTTCTTTGAGAGTGTGAGCGTAGAACTTAGTCCCAATTATCATGTGTGAGGGACTTTCTTGATGTGAGGACAATATTACTACATTTGACAGTAAAATTGTGTTGGCTAAGCATGGTTGACTGTGAGTAATGGGATATCATAAATTGATCCTTGCCTGTTAGATAGATGGTTTTGGATACAAATTGTGGTTGAGGTGGCTGCTGCATGTTAGTATTGTATCTTCAGGGTTTATGCGTCAAATGTTTTGTTTTTCTCATCACTTGAGGACAAGTAATGGTTCTAAGTTGAGGGTGTTGATGTCCCGTGAATTCTTTGAACATTTGATGCTTAAAAATAAGGATTAATGCTAGAATCGAGTGTATTTTGTAAGATTTGATGTGTGTGTTGAATGTCTAGATAGGTTTCCACATACATGGAAAAGTTGAGAAAAAAAGAAACTTAAAATGATGGTGTTGAAGGAAACACCACGGAGCCCAGTATGGGTCGTGTTTGTCTTGACGGGCCATCATAATGCCCGTGATGTTGGAGCAGTGAACCTGGAAATAGTGATACTGAGAACTAAACTCCAAGTGAAGTCCACGGAACCCTAGACGGACTGTGGTCCTCTTGACGAGCCGTGATGCTGCTCGTGGAGATAAACCAGTGGGAAACCTTGAGGAGTTGCACTGTGGTTTGGCCAAGTAAAGACCACGGACACCCAAATGGACAGTGGTCATCATAATGGTCTGTGATGCAGCTCATGGTGGATTTCCAGTGGACAGGCCTTGAAGAACTATGTTTTGAAATTGTTAAGTAAGGACCACGGAGGGCTTCACAGACCGTGAAGCTCTTGACGGGTCGTCGTACTATCCATGATAAGTCCCAAAAATTTAGTCCTACTTCCAGTAGGACTCTTTTTAGACAGACTATTTGAATTAATTAGGTTGCATTTTTGTTTTTATCTCCTTATATCTAGAACGAGTAACTACTTTCTAAATATTCTCTACTTTGGTTTTTGATCGATTAACATTGAATCGATAATTAAAGTTTGAATTGGTTTTTGAATATCAAGTGTTCTTTGAATCTGCAAATCTTTGTAAGTGATTTATCTTAATATATTTATTACGTATATTTGCTTATTCGATTGAAGGCATGAGAGGCTAAACACCACAACTAGGGTTGTGGGAACTATGACTAACATTTGAGTTTAAATTCGTAAAACGAGTAGAATGTGATTCATATTTGCAGAACTTAACTTAACTTTCGTTATTCAGTCTTTCTAATGAGTGCACGCTTTAGAACTTGCTTGTATCTATCAATTTTTTGAGAGAAAATCGATAGTTAGGAAAAAGTCGGATTAAACTGTTGAATTGGAGTGAAAGTTTGAGTTCGAGGGAAGATAACTTTGACACTAAATTATACGAGGGTAAAATCAAATAACACTCTAAGATCGAGAGGATTCGAGTGGAAAGTTATCTAAGGAGATTGAGAAGTGTTAGATACACGTAACTCACTTGGAATTTGCAAAGAATGAATACCTGAAACTCATTCATGAATCAACACTAGATGTAATGTCATGAGAAACACAACCCTGGTTTTATTCATTAATCATCACAACTTTGAAATTAACGTTTTGTTAATTGTGTTAATCTGAACATTTTAACAATATTGGTTACCTTAACCTTACAATCAAACCCATTTTACATTTCGCAATTGCTTTCTTTAGGAAAAATAACAACATTTGAATAAAAGCGATAGTGAAACTATTTCTGTGAGTAAATTCTCTGTGGGATCGACCTCAACTCACGTAGAGTCTTATAAATTGACAACGACCGTTTGTACTTCTTAATTGAAGTGTAAGTTTGGACATATCAGTCATAATGTCACCTATTATAACCTATCAATAGGTAAGCCAACTCATAACCCTAAAAACCATGTAACATGCCTATAAGGTATAAGCAAAAAATCATAAGAGATAAATGATAAACATTGAAGGAAATAACGGAAAATAAGAATAGAAACCACTATATATCAAAACAAAAAGAACTTCAACCCAAAACTGATAGTCACATGTGCAAAGCTGCTACCAAAGAGTACAAGTCCCACAAGTGGACCAAAATATATATATAAAGACATGTCTCAAAAAGTAAAAGATGAGTCATAAACTAAACAGAAGGAGACATGCTGATCAAGGAAGTTATAAGTTCACCTTTATCTCCAAATATCCCTACTGCAACCTCGATAACAACACGCATGGATGGTGCTCGAACCTGCATCATGAAAATAGATGCAAAGTATAGTATGAATATGAAAATAACAGGTACCTAGTAGGCATCATATGCCTACTGAGCGTGGAAAGTAAAAGCAATAACGAATAACGGAAAAGGAAACAACAAGAAGCCACCAGATAAAAATAGTAATGAAAATCCTAACAAAGAAGAACATGATATAAGAAAGGAACGTATCGTAAAGTAAATAGCTAACTAAAACCTAACTGGAATCCCCATAAACCCCAAATGTACACTCGTGCACAATTTAAAGTAAGTAACCCAAATGGACCCCCATAAAACCGATGGTAACACATAAGAGCTAAGGAACTACTGCAAGAATTGAGAACATTTCGAGAACTGCCACAAACTCCAATCGCAGTAAAGGCAACCCAAGAACCCAATAGTATCACTCCTCAAGACTCTAACAGGATTAAATAGGGTGTGCGCGAACTCAAACCAAGGATAAAAGATGAGTTAGGGCCTAAAGCCATGACTAAGAATATATGTTAGGACCTCAAACCCGGATAAATAGAAGGTATGCCAAGGTCTCAAACAAAGGATAAAGAGAATGTAGAGGGCCTTGAACCCAGGATTATAAGAAACAACACAGACCTGACACCATGGAAATGAACTTCAAAATCTCCCAATTCCTCTGTTTACTCAAAGCCAGTCCAAACCATGAGCTAAAACCGCCAAATAAATCCCAAAATAATCCACAAACACATCTGAGTCGATCACAAGGGTGAATTATGGATTAAAGGTTATAAGATCTCTTTTTCTTGACTAAGTATCACACTGTTAGACCCAAGTATGCTATAACAATCTACAAGGAGCTATGTCTTTGAAGCAACGTTATAGCAGTTCTATGTACTATCGACTCCAAAACGCGAGTCTAAGGCAACACTATCCCAAACATAAGCTAAGGCCAATAACAAGCTAATAATATAATATGAGAAACTAAACAAAAGCTACCAAACAAGGCATGATCATACGATAGAACTAGGTATGCTAGAATTCTTGAAATTACCCCAAAAATACCTAAGACATGATTTCTAACAATTAAGAATGATCAGCTACAACCCAAACACTATTTCTAGCAATTCAAAATTAATTTACAATCACAAGCTCAATCTAAGAATCAGGAAGTTGCAGCCTACCTCAATAGAGACTGCACGCACTCCAAAATCATGATTATGGAGCTTTTCCATTTCTAACAGCCTCCGATTTCTACCGTACTATCATAAATATAATTAAAGTGTCAAAACAAACTTATGACACCAAAAACAAATAGTTGTAGATTGACCCAAAATCGAATCAAAATAGAAAGGTTGGATTTGTGTTGGGAATCCAAAAATTCTCCGTCAAAAGGTTCAAATGAGCTTACTGAATTATGTCCCAAAATAGGACATGATTCAAGGCTCAAAAAGAATAGAATTTTGTTCAAGTAAAAGGATGACTAAAAATTCATAAAATAAAACTCACGCAGCCCTTCAACACAGAAATTACCTTCATTACACGCTCCCCACACTTCCCCCAACACTCCAACATGTAGCCACACAAATTTGAGAACAAACAAAACTGCAAACACCCAAATCCTATTTCTACAACTTTTTAAGGCTCAATTTAAAATATCAAACCTAAGATGAAATTACGACTGGCCTTATATAATATAAGACATGTTTAATAACCTCCATGAATATGGGAACTAGTCCAAGATTATGGAAGGTCAACCATCCAACCTATTGCAAACATGACACCAAGTTCTCAATTACAGAGGTTCAACTAACATGTCCTCTATGAATGCGGCATGGCCTCCGCGAATAGGGTGGTCAGTACCCCAACCCTTCACAAACGCGACACATGCCTCACAAACATAGAGATGAGGTCCAGTGGTCACAAAGAATGCATCATGAAGTGCGTGATTGCATCATGAAGCCCGCAAATGCAAAGGGGAAAAGTGGTTGCACCAACTAATGCACATCAACTAGTTTTCCACAACATGAAATATCCCCAATTGGGTGTTTTGGATTCAATCAGAACATCATTCATGCAAACAAGATTTGCTACCACACCAACTATGGCATACCAGATTCAATAAAGATGTCAAAACTTCCAAAATAGGTCATTTTGATTAAAAGTGGGTACCACACCCAAACTATATTTTAAGTGAAATTGCACATGGGGCTAAGAATGAACCAAGAAGTCTCAAAATCTTCCCCAAAAGTCCTTATAGAACAAATTTGGCATTCTACAACTAACAGAACCATCATAACTATATTATGATGCCGTCTTACTTAATTTTTTACTGAAGTCAACTCTCAAGTTTCTAAAGCTCCAAAACATGAAACTTGTACAAAAACCAAATGAATGACAAGGTCACAAACTCTTAGTCCCGGCAAATCATAAATGACTTGGGGTAATACTTTAAATGAAGAAAAGAAGTAAATAGAAAGGAAAATGACTTTTGAGGGTCATTACACCTTGTTATCCTATTCATTATGTCATTGATATTATTGTGACCTCACATGACGAGTAATCTTATTGCGGCAATTGATTGTGATGTCCTTCTAAAACCTTATTGTTCACTTTCCCTTTTGTTTAGTGGCTAAATCTGTTTAATAAGATACTAGGTGCCCATTGCACCTCCCCTCGTTTGGGGTAAAACATGAGGTTGCTAGCTGAGCTTGCGGCTAAATAAGTTGTTAAACAAATGGTCTATATTGGATCCATTAGAACACCATCATTGGTTGGAAATACTACTTTCAAGATTAGTGTGTTCGATGGTCTACCTCTCGAAGACCCAAATAAATATCTTAAAGACTCTCTAGAAGGAATAAAACTGAGGTTGTTCCAATTCTCACAGACTTGTAAAGCAATTATATGGCTTGGATATTTACCAGAAGCAACCATCACTACCTAGGTAGAGCTTACAAAAGCATTCTTGGAGAGGTTCTTTCCTCCAAGTGGACACATCTAGCTTAGGGATGAGATCAACAATTTTAGATAGGTGTTAGGTTAGTACATAAAGCTTGACTTAAATACGAAGGTAGTTCAATGTATGAATCACACGCTACCAGTGAGGTGTTGTTTCAAAGCCTCTATAGATTGCTAGATATAACCAACAAGTTTTTAGCCAACAATACAGGGACCACTTATGAAAAATAGTTATGGAAGAATGGATGAAACAATTGATGACAAAGATGGAAGTATTGACTAAGCATGTGATGGGTACTCCAACACATAAAATGAATTATGTGGCTGATAATGATCAAGGGTAAAACCTAAAGACATTTTTCAGATTTGTGAGGAAGAGGCTCACTATATGAACAATCAGATGAGGGGTTCCCATCACAACTTCTAGGTAACAAAGGACCTTGGCGGCAAGGACCAATGAATCAAGTTTGGAACAAAGAGAAGAATGTAGGTTGGATAGACATTAACAAAGATAATTGGAAGTAATGCTTCAACCTCAAGAGTGAAAATTTATATGTGCCACCTAGAGGTGGGAAACAGAGCAGAGACCAACTTTTAGTGAGTGACCCCGTAACAACTAAAATTGAAGAGATGCTGACTCTCGTACTCATGAAAGTTCAAAAATCTGAAACCAACATGCCACATCTATGCAATGATATTTCTATTATGATATAAGTAATCAACTGACATGCTACATCTATCAAGCAACTTGAGATTCAGTTGAGCCAGATCTCACCAAAGATAAATCAAAGGTAAAAAGGAACTCTCTACAGAGATACAATTGCAAATAAAAATTCAAAATGGAGGTAACATGTATCAATGTATGGTTGTCGAAACATGATGTATAATTCTATTCATAAGTTACAGATAGAGAACAAGATGACACAAAACTTCAGAAAACAAGGACTCCCAAATTTCTAACTTCTTCAATCTTTCACGAAATCGCCTTAAATTCAAGATTAGATTCCCTCCGAGCTAGTTAACAAAACCCAATATCTTTTATGTTTGAATTTAACCTAACTCAAAAAGACCCACTTGAAATTTCTTCAAAGTTTCGAAACTTTAACATCCTTTAATGGTAGAATTTTCACCACAACTTCAAATCATTTGAAATTTTGAAAATAGACTAAAAACACTAAGAGAAGAAAGATCTAGTGTCAAAAACTGTGACACCAAGCTTAAGATTAGAAGTCCCACATCAGCAAAATATAAGAGAGAGGTTAGGTATAGAAGTATGCAGGTTTTACCAACTAGTGATGTGTTTTAAAGACGTGCAGGACTTAGCCCAAAGTAGATAATAGCACTAGCGGACTGGGCTGCTACAAATGGTATCAGAGTCACTCACGTGTCAGCCTTATCGATGTGGGCTAGTGTTCAACAAAGTTTAGGCCAATCTCGATAAGGCAGGGCAAACTTCAATGCTTAGTGTAGGAAAATACCATTAAGTGAGGTAAACCTAAGCAAGGAATCTGAGACCATAGAGGGGGGTGTATGTGATATCCCAATTTAAGATTAAAAATCTCACAACGGTAAAACATAGGAGAGATATTGGGTATAAAAGTAAGCAGGTCTTATAAACCCAATGTTGCTTGTTAAACATCCTTGGATCTTTTCTAAAACATGTTTGTGATACCAAGTTTGTTACGACCTAAAATAAACCCTAGACGTGGCATGGCGTATAAGACCCCGAAAGGCCCTACATAGGCCACTTGACATAAATATACAAAATATATTAGACAAATGTATAAAATCTTATATAATGAAAGAGCTTGACATAAAAGTGGAAATCAACTCATATTCTTGAAGAGACGATCTAATACATCAAAAGAAGTGGTCAGAACATAACCTGTACAATATGTACAATGTCTGGAAACTAAAACATAAGAAAAAATGAAAGGTAATAAGGTCCTCCCATTATTACCAAGTCTTCAACGAGCAACCGATCAACTAGCCATAATTAGGAGAAAATAATGTGGCACACCCTATATTATCAGACAATGTAGGCACAAATACATGTTAGTACATGTAATGTACTAAGTATGAGGGATATGCATAAGAATGTAAAATATTATCAAACGAGGAGATAAAGGAAACCATGAAATGTATCACCAAGATAAAACATAGTAAAACCTTTTTAAAAAATCATGAACTTGGTCAATGCATCTTAAAATCACAAGAAAAACTTGATAAAAACTATTGAGGTAACTTAGTTCATTTTGCGGGATATTTACCATTAAGCCACGAGCGAGAGAAGAAGAAGCATCACATCCCATGTTATGAGACAATGTATACAGAAGTATGTGTTAGTACATGGAATGTACTAAGTATGAAGGATAAACATAAGAACATAAAACATAATCATAAGGGGACATAGAGGAAAGCAATATATGCATGACCAAGCTAAAACGTAGTAAAACCTTTAAAGAAAAATTGTAATTCATGAACATGGTCAATACATATAAAAATTACAAGGAAATCATGATAAAAATAGTCAAGGTAACTTAGTTCATTTTATGGGATATTTACCATTAACAGACATAGATCGTGTGAGCTATATCGTGGAATCTGGTGTCTTGCTCCTACACCAAAAAAAGATGTTCTTACTTGCTAAGGAAATGAACTTAAACTTCTAGCTTAGGTGGATCTACTATCTATGTTTTTTAAAGATAAATCCTACGGGGACACGTAGTTAGGATAATGAGATTGCTACTAGAGACTCGATATCTACTAACAGGAGAGCCTCCATCTCAATATCCTCTCAATGATAAGAAAAATCCCAACAGAATAATCATATTCATAAGAATATCATGATACTTGGAGAAGTACAATTTAGTTGCTAATACAAGCTTAAATAATCATAGAACAACTCTTTAAAACATGAATTATGCACGTGTGAAAAAACCTTTAACCAAATCATGATTCCTAAATATGTGAGAAAATATTTCATAATCTCATTGATGCTTATCTTAAAATCAACCTTACATCATAAAATAATCTTTTCATAAAGCACGTATAAACTTTCATGAATCATATTCATAAACTCATATCTTCAAAAATGTATATCTTCATAAATGCATATTCAAAATCATGAATAATGCATGGGTCTTACCGAAATTAACTGGAAATCATATAATTTAATTAAAACACGCATATGTATATTTAAATGGAACAATTAACTCAACATCAAATAAAACCCATGAAGATCACATGAAATCCTAAGAAATTTGGGTGAAGTTGAATTGGAAACTTAGAAATCCTTAGGGTCCATTGGTTGAATGGAATCCAATAGTGAAATCCCACATACCTTGGTGATCAAAGTACAAAAACAATGGAGGAAAAAGGATACTTGAAGTTTGAAATCCTAGCTTTCTTCTCGAATTTGTGAGATAATTGGAGAAGGTGAATGTGGATGGAATTTGAGAGAATGAAATGGTTTGGGTAGATTTAGGAATTGAAAGGTAGTTATAGGACTTATAAATAGGTATAAATGATATAGTATAGGAATTAATTGCATTGGAAAAGAACCCAATACCCTTATGAAATAACTATTTGATGGCTTCTACGGTCTGGACGTACGGTCCGTAGGACTTCCTACTGCCTGTGCTGATCAACCGTCAAACCAACTTCAAAAACACAAAATTCATTCAATTCCCATGAAACCACTTCTACGATCTATCGTTCAGTCTATGATCCGTAGACCACTTCCCATAGAACCCAAATTCAAGTCCAAAAATTCACTAAGTCAAGATTAGTCCTACGAGACCACTTTACGTCGATAGAATCAATTATGACCCGTCAAACACTTATCATAGGCCGAGCTCTCAAAAAAATTCTCTAAATCAACCCTATGGATCAATCATATGACTCTTCAAACATCCTATGCCTTGTCCTGTTCACTCATAGGCAAAACATTAGAAAAATAAAATTTCCAAAAGTTGACTTTAGGTTTTTGATAACGCTCAACTACACTTCATCCGATTCTAAGTGTAGGCGGTCGCTAACAAGTATAAACCCAACTAAGAGATCAGACTGATCCCATAGGGAGTGATACGATAAAGAATTCGATTAAGAAGTAAAATAGTGTTCTAATTGTTTGTAAATATAGACATTTTCACAACAATAAATTAAATGACAAGGTTTTGATAATTAATGTCAAATGGGGGGATTTGGGTAACAAAGTTACGACTACTAAATCAGGGGTAATTAAATAGAGAGGGTTTCTTGGGAGTGTGATAAATTGAATGCCAATTTCACAAAATTGGTGATTATTATTTCCTAAAAGTTGTTGAATCACAGTGAGTAGGCCAGTCTTTTGGTGCAATATCCATTTCTCAATAAACTATCACGAATCGAGTGAGTTCTTTCGAATCTCGACAAGCACAAAACAGATTAACACCCCAATACCTTAATCAATCTACTTTTTCAAGCTAGATTTGTAAGATTGCATTCAGACCCACTTACTCAAGCTAAATCCGTAACAACACAATTACTACAATCATCAACTAGTAATTTAACTCTAACACTTCTTTCTCATGCAAGCTTTGAGTCCTAAACTAGAATTGCATTTTCAACTACCATTTCTCAATTAAAATACAAACTTTTAATTGAACCCACTTCAAATCAACAATAAAAATCAGTAAATATCAACACCCATAAGCTAATTGAAGCATTCAACTATATAATCACACCCCCAAGAATGGGGTTTTAGCTAAACATAATAAAGAACAAGGAATCGTTAAAACAATCCACAAGTCTCCAAATGATCAAATTGAAGCTAAAAATCAAACAAAGCCTAAATCTCTACTCAGAAGTGTAAAAACAATATCTTCGAATATCAAAGATAAAAAAACCCAGAACTAGACAATATGGGAACCACATTTTCTTCTTTTAAAAATTGCATTTATACATTTCAAGAATTTCAACATCGGAGTCACATGGCGAAGTAAGTTGGGCTCGCCGACATGATCGGCAGTGTACCGAGTGCTCTCTTTCTCATTTTTTTGGCTTGTATTTTCACCAATTACTCTGTAACTTTTGGCGAGGTGGGTCGGGGTCTCCGACCTAGTCAGTCTCACCTAGCTAGTCAGCGATGCGCCGAATGCTCCGTGTCTCGCCTTCTTGACATGGCTTTGTACTAGCTCTGTCGGTAACATTTGGTGAGCTAAATTGGCATCTCCGAACACTTTGATAAATCGTTGAAATACTTATCCGATTGCCAAGTTGGTTTTGTCCATGGGCTGGCCTGCTGGAACTTTAGGCGAGCTGAAGGTCCACTCAGGGGCTCGCAGAGTGTCTTTGGGGAGTACTAGTTTTGCTTTCCTTAAACTTTTTCAGCCTTTTCTCTCTTTTTTTCTTCGTAGTGTCTTTGCCTTTCTCTTTCACCTTCATTGCTTCATACTAACATTTTAACATCAGTTATGAGCATAAAATGGGCTCTGAGGATACTAAATCTTTTAATATGGAGCCCTAAATGAGTCGAAATCCCTGATTGATCAACACCCCCCAACTTAATCTTTTCCTTGTCCTCAAGTAAAATGCAAGATCAATCAGGTCAACAGGGATGTCTACAAATAGTGTTATTTGAGACTCAACATGAGTGCACACAAGGTTCAATCTACCCATGCAATGTTAAGTTTTGCAGTAAAAGTTTTAGATTGTGACTAGTCATCATCAAGTAGAAGTCAAGCTCACAATGCTTGCTTCAAATGTAAATTCAAGTTCAACAAAATTATTTGAATGCCCACACAGAATGATTTCGTGCCCACACGAAGCTCATCAAAATTTAAGAATTAAGGAATCAAAATCAACTCTCACACTCTCAAAGATAAACACATGCATATTTCTACCCATATGCTTGCTCGTATTGTCCCATCAACATGTCATTCGACAAAATCAAGATCACCAAGGTCTTTTAAGGCTTGTAACGAGGGTGAGGGTAAATGTAAGATTGTTTTGGCTTAGTGACTTCTACCTTCATGAAGCATGGCTTGCATTTAACTTCTCTTTCTTTTCTTCCACTTTTTTTTATCTTCACAATCCACCCTAAGTTCTTTTCAGCACAAATATTCTTATATGACTCATTGGACACCCCTTCTCTTTTATCAATGCAAAAATTGCACTGCAAAATTCTTTTTCAAATTTTTTCTTCTTTTGCTTTTCTCTTCTTTTTATTATCTGGATGGGTTCCATCTTTTTCAACACGATTCTTCAAGGGTGAATTTTCACAAAGTTATTGCTTATTTTCTCTCCTTAATTTCCACCACACCCCTAACTTAGGCTTTTGGCCTAAGTTGGCTATTCAAATTAACCAAAGCTTCATGAAGATTTTAGGTGGGAAGGACAAAGGCTAAATGGGTTCATGTTTCGTCCAAAGAAAAAGGTAGGCTCAAAAAGTGTCAAGCTAGGTTCACACTCTTACAAGGTGGTTACAAAGAGGTATAATAGCAGTTTAGTTCACTCTCAAAAATTTGTACCTAAGATCATTTCTTTCATTCGCCAATGCTAGTAAATTGGACCAACAGGACAAGTTCTAGGTATCACCAAGCACATATTTCAAGGAAATCTCACCACACAAGGAATTCAACACAATCATCGATCGTGACTCTATAAATTGAGATCGCTTGCAATGATCATAACAAGACTCATTTCAATAATTGGTTAGTGAAAATGAGATGCTAACAGTTCACACATGACTTATGCAACTCAAATTTGCCTCATTGAACTTGCACAAACATATCGTTCGATCAAGAGCACTATTCAAGTCATCGGCATTGAATACAACCGATACTTAAATATGCAAGAGAATAGACACAAAATTCATGAACAACACAACACCCCCAACTTAAACTATGCAATGCCATCAATGCAAATATAACTAATGTAACTAGAAAAACAGAAGAGTAATGTTCACTAAATCAAAGGAAGAGACTCTTCACTTCACGCCCAGTCGACGAGCACTTGCTGGAAACACCGAACCATTCAACGAGCTGTCGAGCTGAAGTTGGCTTGCCGAACTTCACAGTAAGTTGGCCTTCCAGTTGAGTAAAAAGGGAAACCTCAGTCGGGATCGCCGATTGGTTTGGTGATGCGCCAAAAATTATGCCTCTTGCCAAATATTCCAGAATGATTCTCAAAGATAGGTCTACAATGAGCATTACACTTCACAAACTAAAGGGGGTGTTGGTAATTCTCCGAAAGAGTCAGTCCATCGTCCACTTGCCATTCTTTCAAAGATGAGAACTTCAACATACACATTCAACAAACGTTCTTCAAAATAACTAAAACTTGGGTTGCATCCCAAGAAGCGCCTTATTTAAAGTCGTGGCACGACGTGGAAATGCTCTTAAGCATCTTCCAAATACACCTCTTCAATTACCTGTAACACCTCGGCATTTGTAAAAGCTAAATTTAGAAAGAACTAAATTGGAAATAGCCAAATCTGAAAATTTTCAAGTAATGCTTAAGTTATGAGTTTAGGGTCAACTTAAAACAACCATAAATTTCAGTACAAGATGAGTTAGGTGGCCCATAAGATATCAAATAAAATGTCTTGGAATCCTCTTTCCAATGCCGCTGAGTTTTCTAATATTCGAGCTCGTATTAGGCAGACATGTCCGTTTGAAGTTGGGTTATCCAATTAAGGAAAGTTACCCAAAAATGTGAGGGGTATTTTTGTCTTTTCCTTACCCAATCAGAGTAAAATGAATTATGGTAATATTTAGGGGTCTAAACTGATTTGGTTCAGTTTTCACAATCCTAATTTATTCTTAGGGTTTTAGAAGAAAGGTCAAGAAGAGAAAAGAGGAGAAAGGAGGGAAGATTCAAGGAGTTCATCCAAATTTCTTGCAAATCGATGACTGTTTCGCCAAGGGTTTGATACCTAGGAGGTATGTGAGTTATCATAGTGTTGGGATCGTTCACTCACACCCCAATCATGATATTTTAATGCAATTTCATTCTCAAAAGTTGAAGGATTTGAATTCTTGTCAAGTTCTCTTGGAATTTCTTTCGTAATCTTGATTGTTTGGATTTTGATGAGTTCTTGAGATAAAAGTTAGTGATTTGAGGATGGTTTTAAGTAGATTATTGTGTACATATGTTGAGTATTCAATTCTAAGTGAGTTGGGAAGAAACAATTCAATTCTAGGTGAATTAGGGTTAGAAAATAAGAGAACAACATTTGTCGGATTGATTTGGGGGAGGGGTGGCACAACGCGCCCCAGATGCACCAGCAGGTCTGGCATGGCATGCCAATAGTGCGCCAAGATGGGGTCTCTAAAGTTTAGGGGCTTTATCTCCGCACCAGCAGTGCGCCAGGGTCGCCTGGCCCCACCTTTTTTCTGTCGTTTTACCCGTCTAGGTTGTCTTAAAGTGTACCTTCACTCCCCATTGATTATAACTACTCTAAACTACTTCTAAAAATCTAGAAATCATTCCTAAAATGAATCATTACCTTGAATTCATAATTCAAATTCAAGGTAGAGTTAAGAGTCAAGTCTAGAGAGTTATTCGAGTCATTTTAAGAAGTCTTTTACAAATTGTTTTTAAACTTGTTTTAAGACTTGATCATTAGAGTTGAGGAAGAGTAGATCTGAGTTCATTTTCATTAAAATGATATATGGGAACTAAGTATTCCCAAGAGCAAATTTTTTTACATTTAAGATGAGAGGAAACACCGATTTCAAAAAAAGTTCATGAGTAGTTTTGAGTACTATCTCTTTTTAGAGAAACCTTTTGAGTAATAATCTCAAAGTTGAGGATGAGGTAATGTTTTCTTTAAAATATATGAGCTAAGTTATATTTTGGGAGTAGTATTGAGCACTGATATGGGGGACAATTCTAACAACTCACAGCCTCATAAACCATGTAGTTAACGTGGGTAGAAAGGGTCATATTTTTTAAATGATTCCTTGTTGCTTTTTAGCATAGACTAGTGGATCAACTTAGTTGAGGAGTTCTATACCCCGGCAAAGTATAGGACAGTTCTGGCAGTGTAGGCTAGACGTTGTATCATCACATAGCTCATAGTGATGGTTATCGGTTAGAAAATCTCCCAAACAGAGTTTACTTTGTATTTTTGTGTACAAAGAGAGTTTATATTGTATTTTCTAATACATTGAGTCGTTATCTACTGTTTAAAAGTTTTTCTTTATACTGCGTTGTTATTATTACTTTATACTGAAATGAGGTTGAGTTAAGTTGAGATGAGGTAAGTTGTTTCTTCATTTCCAGTTCAAGATTATGTCATGTTTTAGATTTCCCCTCACATGCTTGTTCATTCAATGTACTGACGCCATTTGGCCTTCATCATTTTATGATGTAGATAAAGGTAACCAGGATCATCAACCAGCGCTTCGTTGATCCAACTAAGTTCCAGTTTTGTTTGGTGAGCCTCTTTTCTTCCGAAGGATCCCTCAATTATTTTTGTCATGTTATTTCAGTTTTGTTAGGATGATCGGGGGTTTTGTCCCGACATCCCTCATAATATTAGAGGATTTATAGATAGATAGACAATAGTTCCTGAGTGTTTTCATTTTCAAATGTTAATGTTCTAGACTTGAGTTGCCTCTTTGGCTAGTGAATGTTTTATTTCAAAAATATTCTAAGTTTACTTTTGAGAAAGTTGAGTAAAGTTTATCTTTTGAGATTATTCTATGTTGAGTAAGTCTCCCGCTGGGAGTTTAGCCAGGCCAAAGGTTCTCTTGGGACCAGCAATGGTTCTCGAGTGCCTTCCACACCCAGGGTGTAGGCTCAGGGAATAACAAACTTGGTATCAGAGCACAGAGCTCAAGAGCCCTAGGATGTCTATGAAGACGTGTGTGTAAAGTCCTAGTTATCGGTGTGAAGCGTGCCTCATCTATAATTATGAGGTTGAGAAACTTAGGAACTATCTCACTTCTTTCATACTCTTTTCGTGCGATAGAGTTCATATCTATAATATTTCCTTCTAATTCATGCTTGCACATATATTTCATATCATGCCTCCACAAAGAGCTGTCTGAGGTCATCCTTCTAGGAGGAATGTTGAGGATCAATGGGTACCCAATGCACCAGAAGTTCAAACCCAAGGAGAGGTCACTAATGCTGAGTTTCGGGACACTATCTGGATGTTGATCCAAGTTGTGACAAACCAAACTGGTCAACATAGAGAGGATCGAAAGAATGTGGTTCATACATCCAGAATTTGTGAGTTCCTAAGGATGAATCCTCCAAACTTCACCGGTTCAAGTGTTACTGAGGATCCAAAAAACTTTGTAGAAGAGTTGTAAAAAGTGTTTGAGGTGATGCATATTATTGATACTGAGCAAGTGGAACTAGTTGCGTACCAACTAAAGGGTGTTGCTAGAGTATGGTACGACCAATGGAAGAAGAGTAGAGTTGAGGGTGCAACAATTATGAGTTGGGTTGTGTTCGAAGGTGCCTTCATGGGGGCATTTCTTTCCCAGTGAGCTAAGCAAGGCAAAGGTAAGAGAATTCCTCACTCTTAAGCAGGAATCTATGAGTGTGCATAAGTATAGCCTGAAGTTCACTCAACTATCCCACTAAGCTCCAGAAATGGTTGCTGAAATGAGGAGTAAGATGAGCTTGTTTGTTTCTGGGTTATCTCATCTATCAAGAAAATAGGGTAAGGCTTCAATGTTGATAGGGGAGATGGACATAGCAAGGATAATGATCCATAAGCAACAGGTTGAGGAAGATAAGCTGAAGGATAGAGAAGAGTTCCAAAATAAGAAGGCTAAGATAACAGGAAATGAGTTTGAGCAATAGAAGAGTAATGTGAACCGGTTATCTTTTCAACACAAGCCAAATGGACCTGCTCCATCATCTTCTAATGCACCTACACCAAGGAACAGAGGTGAGTTCAAGAATCAGAATTCACAGAACTTCAGAGTAGTATGGCACAAGGAGGTAATGAGACTCCTGCATGTGCGAAGTGTGGTAGGAACCACTAAGGAGTGTATTGTGATGGCTCCGCTGGTTTCCTCAAGTGTGGTCACAATGATCACTTCATGAGAGAGTTCCCTAAGAACAGGCACGGTAGTGGTAATGGGGGCAATAGAGCCCAATCTTCTTCAGTGGCTCCGCTAGAGCTGTACCTAAAGGAGCTACTTCAGGAATAGGTGGAGGATCAAACCATCTGTATGCTATCACCAGTCGCCAAGAGTGAGAGAATTTGCTAGATGTTGTCAGTGGTATGATCAAAGTCTTTACTCTTGATGTATATGCTTTACTAGATCCAAGAGCGAGTCTATCTTTTGTGACTCCTTATATTTTTATGAATTTTGATATTCTTCTTGAGAAAATTCTGGAGCCCTTCAGTGTTTCTACACCTATTGGTGAGTCTATTCTAGCTGAGAGAGTTTATCGTGATTGTACCATTTTTATCATTCACAAGGATACCATAGCTGACTTAGTGGAGTTAGACATGGTAGATTTTGATGTTATTCTAGGTATGGACTAGCTTCACGCTTGTTATGCCTCAGTTGTGTGTAGAACTCAAGTAGTTAAGTTACAGTTTCCTAATGAGCTTATTATAGAGTGGAGGAGTAGTTTAGCAGTACCTAAAGGTCATTTTATCTCGTACCTTAAGTCTAGAAATTTAGTTTTCAAGGGGTGCATCTATTACTTAGTCCGAGTGAATGACTCTAGTGTTGAGACAACTCCAATTTAGTTTGTCCCAGTTGTGAGTGTGTTTCCAAAGGACTTTCAAGATGATCTTCTCGGAGTCCCTCTTGAGAGAGAAATACACTTCGGTATAGATAATATTCTCGATATTCATCCTATCTCTATTCCGCCATATAGAATGGATCTAACTGAGCTAAAAGAGTTAAATGTTGAGAGACCTTCTTGAGAAAGGTTTCATTCGACCAAGTGTCTCACCTTGGGGCACTCTAGTCTTATTTGTGAGAAAGAAAGATGGTTCTCTTAGAATGTGTATAGATTACCATTAGTTGAACAAGGTTGCTATCAAGAATAAGTATCCACTTCTGAGGATTGATGATATTTTCAATCAACTTCAGGGTGCCACTTGTTTTTCTAAGATTGACCTTAGATCTGGCTATTAACAATTGAGATTAAGAGAAAGTGACATCCCTAAGATAGCTTTCAAGACCCATTTTGGTCATTACAAGTTCCTAGTCATGTCATTTGGTTTGACTAATGCTCCTGCAACATTCATGAACTTTATGAATAGAGTGTTTAAGCCTTATCTAGATATGTTTGTTATCTTGTTTATTCATGACATTCTAATCTATTCTAGGAATGAGGAGGATCATGCTAGTCATCTCAGAATAGTTCTCCAAACTCTAAAGGATAAGGAGTTGCATGCCAAATTTACTAAGTATGAATTTTGGCTTGAGTCTGTCGCATTCTTAGGCCATTATTTTCTGGTGATGGGATTCGAGTTGACACTCAAAAGATTGAGGTAGTACAAAACTATCCTAGACCCACATCTCCAACTAATATTAGGTGTTTCTTAGGATTGGCTGGTTATTATAGAAGGTTTATCGAGGGGTTCTAATCTATTTCATCCCCTTTGACTAAGTTGACTCATAAAACAATTAAGTCTCAATGGTTTAAGGCTTGCGAGAAAAGATTTTAGGAATTGAAAAAGAGGTTGACTACTGCCCCATTGTTGATCATACTACAAGGTATGCAAGGCTTTGTGGTATAATGTGATGCATCCAGAGTTTGATTGGGTTGTGTATTGATGCAGAATGGCAAGGTTATAGCTTATTCCTCTAGATAGATTAAGATTCACGAGAAGAGTTACCCAACACCTGATCTAGAGTTGGTTGTTGTAGTGTTCACTTTGAAAATATGGCGTCATTATCTTTATGGTGTTCATATATATATGTGTTCACCGATCACAAGTCTTCAGTATGTATTCAGTCAGAAAGAGCTTAATCTCAGACAGAGGAGGTGGTTGGAGTTACTTACGAATTATGATATGAGTATTCTCTATCACCCAGGTAAGGCTAATGTTGTTGCTGATGCATTGAGCAGATTGTCTAAGGGTAGTACCGCCCATGTTGAGGAAGACAAGAAAGAATTAGCCAAAGATGTGCACAGACTTGAACAATTGGGAGTCCGGTTAACGGATTCCAATGAAGGAGGAGTGGTGGTGATAAATGGGGTTGAATCATCATTAGTGTCTGAAGTGAAAGAGAAACAAGATCAAGAACCTAGTTTGCTTGAATTGAAGGCAAATATTCATAAGCAGAAAGTGATAGCTTTTGAACAAGGAGGGGATGGAGTGTTGACTGTGTGTACCCAAGGTGGATGAACTTCAAGGGAGGATCATGGATAAAGCTCATAGCTCCAGATATTCTATCAATCCTGGTTCCCAAGATGTATCGTGACTTGAGAGAAGTCTATTGGTGGAGTAGTATGAAGAAGGGTATAGCAGAGTTCGTTGCTAAGTGCCTAAATTGCCAACAAGTCAAGGTAGAGCACCAGAGGTCCAGTGGTATGGCTCAAAACATAGAACTTCCTGAATGGAAGAGGAAGATGATCAATTTGGATTTCATTACTAGTTTACCGTGGTCTCGCAGGCAGCATGACTTCATTTGGGTGATTGTAGATCGAATGACTAAATCAACCCATTTATTGCCGGTAAAGACTACATATTTAACAGAGCATTATGCTAAGTATATAATCAAGAGGTGACTTCATGGATTTCCTTTGAAAATTATTTCAGATAGAGGTGCACAATTTTGGAAGTCTTCCAAGAAGGGTTTGGATTCGAAGGTAAACCTTAGTAATGCTTTTCATCCACAGACCGATGGTCAACCAGAGCGCACAATTCAAACTTTAAGGATATGTTGAAGGCGTGTCTGATCCATTTCAAGGGTAATTGGGATGGTCACTTACCTCTCATTGAGTTTGCTTACAACAATAGTTATCACTCTATCATCCAGATAACTCCATATTAGGTTTGTCATAAGAGAAGATGTAGATATCCTATTGGATGATTTGAGGTTGGTGGGACTGGGTTGATAGGACAAGACTTGGTTCATCAAGTTATGGAGAAAGTGAAGACTAGTCAAGAAATGTTGAAAACAGCGCAAAGTCATCAGAAATCCTATATCGATGTTAGGAGAAGAGACTTAGAGTTTGAGGTATATGATTGGGTTTACTTGAAGGTGTCGCCCATGAAGGGTGTCATAAGATTTAGTAAGAAGGGGAAGCTTAGTCCCTGGTATATTGGTCCTAACAGGATATCCAAGAGGATTGGCAATGTTGCCTATGAATTAAAGCTACCATCAGAGTTAGCAGCAGTCAATCCAGTATTCCACATTTCAATGTTGAAGAAGTGTATGGGCGATCCTTGACTGATTATACCAACTAAAAATATTTGTATTAAGGATAGTTTATCTTATGAGGAGATTCCCGTTCAGATTCTGGATCATCAGGTTCGCAAGTTGAGAACCAAGGAGGTAGCATCAGTCAAGGTTTTATGGAGGAATCAGTTTGTTGAGGAAGCTACTTGGGAGGCTGAGGAGGATATGAAGAAGAGACACCAACATCTCTTTGAATCCGAAGAAATTCCAAATTAAGGTACTAATCCTTTTCTTTGCATTTATTTTAGTGGAATGTTGTGTTACTTTGCATATTGAGTGTTTGAGCTGAGTTTTAGATGTTACCACCCTTAGACTACTTACAATAATCTCATTTGAGGACAAATGTTCCCAAGGGGTAGATATTGTAACACCTCGGTATTTGAAAGAGCTAAATTTAGAAAGAACTAAATTGGAAATAGCCAAATCAGAAATTTTGCAAGTTATGCTTAAGTTGTGAGTTTAGGGTCAACTTCAAATGATCATAACTTTTGCTAATTTTCGAGCTCGTATGAGGGAGATATGCCCGTTTGAAGTCGGGCAGTTCAATTAAGGAAAGTTACCCGCAAATGTGAGGGGTATTTTGGTCTTCTCCTTACCTAATAAGAGTAAAATGAATTATGGTAACATTTAGGGTCTAAAATGATTTGGTTAGCTTTTCACATTCCTAAATTACGCTTAGGGTTTTATAAGAAAAGTCAAGAAGAGAAAAGAGGAGAAAGGAGGGAACATTCAAGGCATTCATCAAAATTTCTTGCGAATCGAGGATTGTTTCGCCAAGGGTATTCTCCCTAATAGCTATGTGAGTTCTCATAGTGTTGGGTTCATTGACCCACACCCCAATCATGGTATTTTTGATGCAATTTTGTTCTCAAAAGTTGAAGAATTTGAGTTCATGCTGAGTTTTCTTGGAATTTCTTTCGTATTCTTGATTATTCGGATTTGGATGAGTTCTTGAAATAAAATTTAGTGATTTGAGTGTGGTTTTGAGTAGATTATCGTGTACGTATGTTGAGTATTTGATTCTAAGTAAGTTGGGAAGAAACAATTCAATTCTAGGGGAATTAGGGTCAGAAAATGAGAGAATAAAATTCGTCGGATTGATTTGGGAGAGGGGTGGCGCGGTGCGCCCTGAATGCTCCAAAAGGTCTGGCAGGGCGTGCCAGCAATGCACCAAGATGGGGTTTCTAAATATTAGGGGATGGTGCCCCGCGCCAGTAGTGCACCAAGGTCGCCTCCCCCCACCCTTTTTCCATCGTTTTACCCGTCTGAGTTCTCTTAAAGTGTACCTTCACTCCCTATTAAATCTAACTACTCTAAACTACTTCTAAACATCTAGAAATAATTCCTAACATGAATAAAACCTTGAATTAATAATTCAAATTCAAGGTAGAGTTAAGAGTCAAGTCTTGAGAGTTCTTTGAGTCATTATAAGAAGTCTTTTACAAACTATTTTTAAACTTTTTTTGAGACTTGAGCATTTATGTTGAGGAAGAGTGTGCTGAGTTCATTTTCGTTAAAATGATATATGGAAACTAAGTATTCCAAAGAGTAAATGTTTTTACATTTAAGATGAGAGGAAACACCGATTTCCAAAAGAGTTCATGAGTTGTTTTGAGTACTATCTCTTTTTAGAGAAACCTTTTGAGTAATAATCTCAAAGTTGAGGATGAGGAAATGTTTTCTTTAAAACATATGAGCTAATTTAAATTTTGGGAGTAGTATTAAGCACCGATATGGGGAAGAGTTCTAAGAACTCATAGCTCCTATAAACCATATAGCAAACGTGGGTAGAAAGGGTCATACTTTTTAGATGATTCCTTATTGCTTTTTAGCATAGACTACTGGATCCACTTAGTAGAGGAGTTCTATACCCCGGCAAAGTATAGGATAGTTCTGGCAGCGTGGGCTAGACGATGTATCATCACATAGCTCATAGTGATGGTTGTCGGTTAGATAATCTCACAAACAGAGTTTACTTTGTATTTTTGCATACAAAATGAATTTATATTGTATTTTCTAATACATTGAGTTGTTATATACTATTTCAAAGCTTTTTTTATACTATATTTTTGTAATTGCTTTATATTGAAATGAGGTTGAGTTGAGTTGAGATGAAGTAAATTGTTTATGCAGTTCCAGTCCAAGCTTATGTCCTGTTTTATATTTCCCCTCAAATTCTCGTCCATTCAATTTACTGATGCCATTTGGCCTGCATCATTTTATGATGCAGATAAAGGTAACTAGGATCATCAACCAACGTTTCGTTGATCAAATCGAGTTCCACATTTTTTTGGTGAGTCTCCTTGCTTTTGGAGGATCCCTCAGTTATTCTTTCAAGTTATTTCAGTTTTGTTAGGAAGATCGGGGGTCTTGTCCTGACATCCCTCATAGTATTAGAGGCTTCATAGATAGATAGACAGTAGTTCATAAGTCTTTTCATTTTCAAATGTTAATGTTCTAGACTTATGTTGCCTCTTTGGCTAGTGAATATTTTATATCTAAAATATTCTGAGTTTACTTTTGATATAGTTGAGTAAAGTTTATCTTTTGAGATTATTCTATGTTGAGTAAGTCTTCCGTTGAGAGTTCAGCCAGGCCAAGGGTTCACATGGGCCAAATAATGGTTTCTCGAGTGCCGGCCACGTCCAGGATGTAGGCTCGGGGAGTGACATTACCGGGACATCTAGACATTCTCCAAAATAAAGCTTCAAGTGTTTCTTATTTACTTTGAATGTCGATCCTTCTTTTCTTTCAACCTCAATTGCCCCATTTCCTATCACTCGATTGACCTTGAACGAGCCTGACCACTTTGATTTGAGTTTACTTGAGAAGAGTCTCAAACGAGAGTTATAAAGCAAAACAAGATCGCCAACTTTAAATTCTCATCCAAGAATTTTGGCTTCATGTCACTCATTCATTTTATCCTTGTAAAGGGCTGAACTCTCATAAGCCCTCAGTTAAAACTCGTCCAACTCATGGAGTTGATTGACTCTACCTTTTGAAGTGTCCCCCCAATTCAAGTTAAACACCTTCAATGCCCACAATACCTTGTGTTCAGGCTCGATTGGTAGGTGACAAGACTTTTCGAATACCAATTGGTAAGGTGACATGCCAATTGGAGTTTTGAAAGCGGTGCCATACGCCTAGAGAGCATCATCCAACTTCCGACACCAGTCAATCCGATTTGCATTGACTATTTTTTCTACAATTCCCTTGATTTATCGATTTGATACTTCAACTTGGCCACTTGTCTGTGGATGATAAGGGGTTGCAACTTTATGCTTAACTCCATATTTTCTCAATAATGAAGTAAATAGTCGGTTTAAAAAATGAGACCCTCTACAACCGATAATTGCACGCGGAATACCTAACCTTGTGAAAATGTATCGCTTCAAGAATTGCACAACACTCTTCCCTTCATTGTTGGGAAAAGCTACAACTTCTACCCATTTAGAAACATAATCTACCGCCACGAAGACATACTTATTTCCGAAAGAGCCCACAAACGGTCCCATGAAGTCGACTACCCAGACATGAAACAACTCTACCTCTAGAAAATGATGAATAGGTAACTCATGCTTTCTCGATACTCCTCCTTGCTTTTGGAATCGAATACATTTCTTAATGAGATAATGAGAATCTTAGTATAATGAAGGCCAATAGTAGCCACTTTGAAGCACTTTGGCGGTTGTGTGCACCTCGCTATGATGTCCACGAACCGGCGATGCATGGCAAGCATAAAGAATTGCATTTACTTCCACTTCCAGTATGTACCTTCTGATTATGTGGTCTGCGCATTCCCTAAATAGGTATGGTTAATCCCAGAAGTACCTCTTTACATTGAACAAGAACTTCTTTTGTTGATAAAAATTCAGTCCCTCGGGCATAATCCCACACACTACATACTTTGTGCAGTCAACATACCAGGGTGATTTGCTCTAGGTTACCCTCATCACTGCTTCGTCGGAAATGCTTCCTCAATGTCCCTCTCACCGGGATCAACAATATTGGCTTCCAGCCGAGAAAACTGATATGCCACTTCGTTCTCATACCCTTTTCGATCCTTGACCTTGAAATCAAACTCTTGCAACAATAACACCCACTGAATAAATCTTGTCTTTGCATCTTTCTTAGCCATGAAATATCAAATTGCAGCATGATCCGTGTGCACCACAACTGTAGTACCCAACAAATATGCTCTAAATTTCTCAAAAGCATACACCACCACTAGAAATTCTTGTTCAGTGACAGTATAATTCTTTTAAACTACATTCAAGGTTTTACTCGTATAATAAACCAGGTGAAATAGCTTTCCTTTCGGTTGACCAAGAATAGCTCACAAATCAACACCACTAGCATCACACATGAGTTCGAATGGAATACTCCAATCGAGGGCAACAATGATCGGAGTTGATACTAGTTTTTCTTTTAAGAACAAAAATGCTTTTAGGCAAGCTTCATCAAAGTTGAAAGTGGATTATTTTTCTAGTAACTTGCAAAGGGGGTGAGCTACCTTGGAAATATCCTTTATAAAACGAATGTAGAAACTCGCATGGCGTAGAAAACTCTGGATGCCATTCACCAAAATAGGAGGGGGTAGTTTAACAGTGACTTCGACTTTAGCTTGATCCACTTGCATTCCTTCTCCTGAAATTTTATGCCCCAAAACAATACCCTCTTTGACCATGAAATTACACTTCTCCCAATTTAGAACAAGATTGGTTTCAACGCATCTTTGTAGTACTGTAACACCTCGTAATCTAGTAGACTAAACTAGGGCTAAGTGAGAGGGCTAGGGCCAAGGAAGAGGGCTTGGACAGCCCAAACTTTACCATGAACTTCCTACCTTCACATGACCACCATGATGGTTCGTGGTAAGGACCACGAATCATGGTGATGTTCGTGAAAGTTAGGGCAGTAGCTATGTCAAGACTGCCCAAAACAGCCTACTCCATACGAGAGACTTGACGGCTCATGGTGGTAACCATGGATCGTGGTGACACTCATGGAGGTGAGGGAGTGGCTAAGACAAGCTGCCCCAAATGAGGAACCTCCGCACGAAAGTCTTGACGGCTCGTAAAGCCACCACAACCGTGGGAGGTGTCGTGGTGATGCTTTAGACTTTTAGGGGGTTAAGGAAGGGGGTCATATCTACTAGTCCATGTACCACTAAGAGGACCACGGCTCGTTGAACCTCACGTGGTCTTGTGGAAGACCACTGCTAGTTAGGGGTTAAATATTCTTTTCCAACTTTAATTAAAACAAACCCATGTCGTTTTGCCTAAGCCTAGGACCCCTATATAAGTCATTTTTAACCCCAAAACTCACCCATTCAAGTCATTATTCTCAAAACCTAAAAGAAATCCCAAAGTCCTCCTCTTAAATATTTCTCTCTCTAGAACTTGAACAAGAAGAAGGAGATTGAAGCTAGGATCAAGGTCAAGTCTTCATTCCTAAAGCATTTGTGGGCTTTGTAATCAAGGTATGATAGCTTTTTCATCCATGGATTCCTTCCATCCATGGAGTCCCTAAGATTCCCTAATTTAAAGGATGAAATTCCCCAATTTGAGTTAGGGTTCCTTCCAATGTTCTGGGTATTGATGAATGTTGATCCAATTGAGTGGATTATGATTGTTTATGCTTGAATTGAGTAGATTCAATGATTTTAGGATGAAATTCCATGTACTCATGCCTAACCCATTTCTAGAAAGACGAAATTGATGTAAATGGATTTTATGCCATGAAAGGATAATCTATGGGTTTAGATGCATTCAATCTAGGATTGATGAGATACAATAGAATTGAGGCCTATATCGTGAATCATAATTAGATTGCTTTGAGATTGAATACTATGAGATATATGGCTTTGAGAGTAAAGCTTATGTTGTCAATTATTGACTATTAATATAATGGTTGTGGAAGGGATAGTTCCCACATGAATTTCTTATGATTATGTATGTGAAAGGTTTACTCACATTGAATGATTCTTGGTTGAAAGGATTGCTCACCTAAAATGAATCTAATGCTAATGACTAAAAAATTGATGAGGTTAGAGGTGATTACCCATGACCTCCAAATGAGATGGATATGAGGTGATTACCCATATTCTATAAAGTAGAATAAAGAGGTGATTACCCTTATTCCTTAAAGTTGAACAAGAGGTGAATCCCGATGTTCTTAAGGTATGATTGGACAAGAGGCAAGTACACATGATCCTTATAGAATGAGAAGAGGCGAATACCCATGATCCTTATAGAATGAAAAGAGGCGAATACACATGTCACATGTTGTTGGACAAGAGGCGAGTACCCATGATCCGTATGTTAAGTTGGACAAGAGGCAGTACCCATGATCCTAGAGGCGAGTACCCATGATCCATATAAGTACTAGAGGCGACTACCCATGTTCCTTTGTAGTAAGATAAAGAGGTGATTCCCCATGTCTATAAAAGATAAGTTAGATTATGATATGATGTATGATAAGCTTGGATTGTTGCTTGAGTTCTCTTCCATGATATGCTTGACTAGAGGTGGATTACCCAAGTCTTGACTAAGGATAAGTTGAGGTTACTTCAAGAAGTATTCCTCCTATGTTATGGTGATTTATGTGCATTGATTATGCTAATGACTTGTGTTGTCTCTTATGCTTATGTTGATATTTATGTTGGATATCATATTTAGTACATGTTCTTACTAACGCATACTTTTGCCTACATTTCTTATCCAAATGTAGGGTCCGGAGGTATAGACTTTCATCCCCATGGCTAGGATCTTAGTAGAGAAAGACTTGAAGATTGGTGAGTCCTTATTGTAGTCGAGGATATGGCCGCCATTTCTCTTATATTCTTTCATTTCATGTTTTGAACACTATTGTTGTCACGACCCAAGCCTAAGGCCTAGACGTGACATGGCGAATGAGGAACCCGAAGGAACCCCAAACAAGCCTCTTCAAACTTGTCATCACACTTCATCGGTCGCGGAAGTACATTCAACATTAATTAATGGGAAATAGGGACT
>JAJOOS010013406.1:0-31999 GCA_029582725.1 Solanum chiquidenum
ACCCCATAGACTTTTTCATGACCTTTAGTTGCTTGGGGTTCCAACGACGAGCAACATCGGGATCGCCAACTTAGTCGGTGAATCGCCAAGTTGCTCTTGGGCTCACCGAATTTTATAGGCTCCAAATTAAAACTGTGCTGAACCAAACGCCGGATTAAATCGGGCATGCCGACCTCTTCGGTGATGCGCCAAATGGAACATTCGCTCGCCAACCTGCACTTTTCAAACACTTTCCACACTCAAACCTGCACCATCGACACACCATTATTTCTAAAGCAAAAATTAAAGCAATAAAAGGTTTTGGGGTGCTTCCCAAACAGGGCCTTAGTTAATGTTGTGGCACGATGCAAGTCCATGCTCAATTTCCACTAGTGAGGTTTGCCTCAATTTCATCAAGAAACTCCTTTTTGGATCTTTATAACGCTAATTTAGTACTTGGTCCATTTGGGATCCTAGTAGCTGGATGAACTTGGCATGGGACATTGACATCTGGTTCAACAACAGTACATTCTCCTTGAGTTCCTCCAGTACCCTGTCCTGCATATTGGCTATCTAGAGAAGGAGCATGACCATTGCTTCAGTTTGCCCATCCCCCTTATTCTTTGATTTTCTTCGCTCATGAGGAGGGACATAGTGGTCTTTCTCGATGTACTGGACGTCAAGCTCTCTAACCTTTTTGTCCAACTCATCCATCTAAGTCATCAGTGCGGCCATCATGAAGTCCTTTTCTACTTCTTTGTTTTCTCGGTCATGTGATCAAGCAATTGGACTGCTATCGCATATGGCTATTTTTAAATGCCACCCAAAATGAGTTGATCTGCCAACACCTTATTTCCGGGACCAAGACTTCTGTAGAAACAGTCAAAGAGGACAATATCGGGAATTTCATGAGTTGGGCATTGAGTTATCAGTTCTTTAAACCTTGCCCATGTCTCAAGGATCCGTTCACCTTCTAATTGTTTGAAGGTTAGGATGCGATCCCTAAATAACATTACTTCCAATGGAGGAAACTCCATTTGCTCGTGAGTACTGCTTGACCCACTCACCTCCTGTTTTTCGAAGCTCAAACCAACAAAACAAAACAAAAAATGAAGTAAGTAGACTACGACTAATCAAAAGCAAAATTCGACTCTACTAATAATTCTCAAGTAACCCCACTCCCCGGCAGCGGTGCCATTTTGACTTCATGTATCAGGACACTACTTTGGTTCAAGAGACAATAATCGCGTGTAGTGATATAACCCAACCAAGGGTTGGGATCATTCCCACAGGGAGTGGTTTCGAGAATTAATAGAAAAGTAAAATCAAGTTCTAATCAATTATAACTATAAACATTATCGAATACAAACATAATAAATATAAGGGGTTACACGAATGTCAATTATCAAGGGGGCTTTTTATTAACTAATCAACAAAAATGACAAAAATATAAGGAAACGAGATAGGGAGACGGGATTCTTGGGATGTGATAGGAATATGGGATTCTTGGGATGTGATAGGAATATGGGATAAAAGACACTATCGGGTAAATGTTATTGATAGTACATCACTAAATATTTGTAACTAGGCTAGACTTTAGTGGGGGTAAATTATCTCTCGAGCAACTTACCCCGAATCAACTCGGTTTCTCTCGAACACCAATTTGCTGCTTTTCAGCACAACCTCCGCCTTAGCCCATTCACTCTCTCAAGCTGAAAGTGTGGGAGAGGGTCTAGGATTCACTCTCTCGAGCTTAACCCACGATGACCCAATAACCACCGGCTATCGATTTAGTAGTCTTAGTTTAAAAACCTCTCTCTCGAGTAAGACAAAATACTAAGCTGAAATCGTATTTGCAACTACAATCTCATTAAGTTCAAACACAACTACTAAATGAAATCACATTTAAAAAGCGAATATACCAACAATAAGCAACACCCAATAGTAAATTTAACCCATATTCACAAAATCACACCCCAAGAATTGGGGTTTTAGCTAGACTTAGAAAAAAGAAAGAAAATGATACCAAATTGAAGTAACATCAACTGGGTATGATTTATATTCACTTCAAATGAGTCTAAAATGAAGAATCTTCAACACCCACTTCTTGTAACATCTTGCAATTTGAAATGACTATGAAGAAGCTTATAATTGAAAATAGTCATTTTTGGACAGAATAAAAATTTGGAATTTGGCTAAGTAAGGAAAAACAAAATGAGTTTTTGGTCAAATTCAAACGGTCATAACTCCTAGCTCAGGATTAGTTAGGTTTATTTCCAGTTATTTTTGGAAACCTCTTGGAATGTCCTTTCAAACTCCGCTGAGTTTGCACGATTCCGAGTTCGTATGAGTGAGTTATCCCCATTGGAAGTTGGGTTGTTGGAATAAGGGAGGTTCAATCTGAATTTTAAAGGGTAGTTTGGTCTTTTCCCTAACCTTTTCTTTTGGTTATATTAAGGGTCTAAGATGATTTTATATCAATTTTACCTTTTAAAAGAGAGAGTTAGGACTTGGGGAGAAGAGAGAAGAAATAGGAGAAAAGAGAAGATGAAGCAAGGTTCGTCAAGATCGTCGTGGATTTCGTCGGGGGTGATCCCTATTAAGATATGTGAGATAACATAGTGGTGAGTTGGTTTCGTTCACCCACACGCCAAAGTTGTTTCAATTTCAAGAAAAAAAAAGGGGATTAGTTGTGTTTTGTTGAATTCTTGTGGTTGTGTTTTGTTGAATTCTTGTGGTTGTGTTTTGTTGAATTCTTGTGGTTGTGTTTTGTTGAAGTTTCTTGTTGATTTGGTACATGTTTACGGGTGAAATTTTGAGTTGAATCTATTGTGTATTGAGGGTACTAATGATTTTAAACGTTTGGGGCAAGAACCTTTGATGTTAGGAGGGTTTAGAGTTGGAAAAACGAAGGAGAAAAGTCAGATTTTTCTAGGAAAAAGGGAGGGGCATCGTGCCAACCAGCGCACCCCAAACCAGTCTCTGAAGTTTGGTTTTTGGGGCGCCGTGCCAGCCAGAGCTCCCCACACAGGCATCTAAAGTTTGGGGCATGGCGCCCCACGCCTCTCAGAGCGCCAAGGACGCCAGTGCACCCCATTCCTTCCCCATCTTTTAGTACTTGTTTCCAAGCGATGTACCTATGTTTGCTAGTCAATTCTAACACTCCAAGGAACATCTAAACATCATGAAATCAGTTATAAACATGAAATCATGACCTTGAATCCATAATCCAATTCAAGGAAAATTAGGATCCAAGACAAGTGAAGTTAAGAGTCAAGTCTAGAAGTTAAGAAGCAAGTCAAAGCAAGTTTCTTAAGGTTTTCAAGAGTCTTTATTTAACGATTAAACTTTATTTTAAGGCTCAAGTTTGAAATAAAGTAAAGATTAAAGAGTTGAGTTCATTTCTCAAAAGTTATTAGGGAACTAAGTATTCCCAAAGAAGTTTATAAATGTTTTCACATTTGAGTAAGAAAGGAACTATGTTTTCCAAGAGAGCCTTTGGGCTAAGATTTGAGCAATTATCTCAAACTAAAGAAAGAGGTGTTTAAAACACATATGAGTTAAAGTATATTTTGGGAGTAGTATTGAGCACCTAATTGGGGATGCGAGTTCATATTAACTCAACTCTCCATAAGAACCATGTAGCCAACATGGGACTTAACGGGTCATTCTTTTTAGATGATCACGTAAGTTAAGCTAGTGGATTCACTAAGTTAAGTAAGGTCCTATATCACGGCAAGGTATAAGATGGTCGTTGGGCAACGTGAGATAAAACGTTGTATCATCACTAAGGCTCATAGTGGTGGTTGTCAGTTAAAGAATCTCCTACTAAAGGTATATTACTTCTATATAAGTAAAGTTGAGTTTGTTATTGCTTTAACCTTAACGAACTAAGTTGTTAACACTGTTTTACAAGCTTTATTTATCGCATGTGTCTTATTTCTTTATATTGAGTCAGTTATTCATGAGTTGAACAGAGCCAAGGTAAGTGTTCTGTTGTACTTCTTTCAAGCTTAAGTTGTTGTTTGGAAATCTTCAAATCTTCAAAATCTAAGTAAAATATTCTCTACTTGAAAACTTAGAAAAATAAAATGTTGTAGCTGAAATTTCATACTAAAATAATAATTCAAACTAGTATTTATAGTTGTCAAAAAATATGTTGTGAAGGATCACTCGGCGCAGTTAGTCGGGATCATTGATGCACTCGGCGATTCGCCCTTTGGTCTTCTTCAACGCCTTTCACCTCTTGCCTTTAGCATATTAGCGTTCTGAATCATTGGGCGATATAGTACTGCTTTGTGGAACTGTTCGGCAACACGCCGACTGCTTTTTTTCATCGCCGACTTGATCTTTTCCTTCAGGGCACAGCACACTAGAACTTTGGGTGAGGTTATGGCATTTCGGCGACTCGCCGAATGCATTAGGCGATCCTCAGGCCTTCTTTTCTTCGTCTTTTCAGCCATTTTGTTCCTTTTTGCCATGTAGTGTTCACGCTTTTTCTCAAACTCCAAATACCTTAAATTTAAGGATTTACATAAGTTATTGAGACAAAATATGCATTTGAGGACACTAATTCTATTAAAATAAATCCCTAAATAAGTCCAAATGGCGGACTCATTAGTTATGCCCAAACCACTACTTTGTTGTATTAGATTGTCTTGTCAAGACTATGATTAAACTTCCACTTTTATATCAAACTCTTCTATGATATGAGACTTTCAATGGAAATTTTACTTTTGTCTGTTACATTGTGTTGTATGTATGGAAAGTGACTTGTGTAAGGTCTTTTGGGGTCTTATACTCCATGTCATGTCTAGGATATTATTTGGGTCATGGCAAACTTGGTAGTTAGAGCACAAGGTTTTAGAAAAAGTCCTAGGATGTCTGACAAGCCAAATAGAGTAGAGTCTTGACCATGAGAGTGAAATGTGCCGAATTATGAATATGAGGCTACAGAGCATTTAGGAAACTTCACTTCTTTCACTACTCTAAAGTCATGTCATAGAGTTAATCTCCTTAAAAGTACTTCTCCTAACTTTTATCCGATGCTTTTGAGGATATGGCTCCCTCTAAAGCTTATGTGAGAAGAAGATGAAGTGAGAATGTAGATCCCGAGGTTCTTCAAGTTCCGGTTGATCCTTTGGCTGAGCAAGTGACTCATGCCAAGTTCCAAGACGCTTTCCAAGTGTTGGCTCAAGCTATGATGGTCTGAGCTAATAGGGAAGCCGTTGCTCCTGATGAGTGGTATATTTACACTAATTTAAGGAGTATTTAGCTCAATGATTAGTTTCCTCAGTGCCTAATTATATCCTATTCTAATGATATTTTGATGATTTGTTGTTATGAAGGATAAAGTATAAGGAAAGGATGAATGTTTTAAATAATTGCCAAAAATGTAAAAAGAAGTGTAAACTCCACATTGTTGATTGCCTAACATGCAGGTCGGTTCGCATAATTGGTATGACCTCGCCCAAGTTGACGGTGCACAACATTTGAATTATTTGAGGCATGTCGGCGAACTCAAGGAGTACCAGTGATGTGCCTAATGAAAAGGGTGAGCAAGGTGAACATCACCAAAACTGATAGTACATGGTGAAAAATTAAAGGTTTAAAAGGCGAACACATATGGTGATCACCGATAAAATGAATGAGAAAGGCAGATTCAAACAAACTTGTTGACTGAGGTTCAAACACCTGAATCATAAAGCAAGAGAAAGGTGAGCTGAGGAGCAATTGGGGATTCATCTAATGCGACAGTGAGTTTTGGGCCAAATATTTGAAAACCATAAATAGCCGAAAGGAGAGAGAAATTAGAGAGTTTTTTGGAGAGTTCTTGAGTCTGAATTTGGGGAGAGTCTCTAAAGTAAAAGGTTCAGAACATTTTAGAGAGAGAAACACTTTTCCTTTGAGAAGAACACTTTTAGTTCTTGGGGATTTCAACTTTTGTTCTAGATATTGATAAATTGAAGTTGAATTCAAAGTTGGTTTGGTTGTAGTTGCTTCATTTCATGTTACATACCCATGGCTGCTCTCATGCAAGGTATAATTTATTTACACTTTGTGATGGGTGGCTAAAATCCCAAGATCTTGGTGTGTATTTATGGGGTTGGGTGTTGATTTAATGTAGTGGTTACTGCGCTATGCTCTTTTTCTACTGATACATGGGTTTAGGAAAATTAGCATGGGGTTAACTTATGGGCTAAGGCTTTAAACTTAATTCCTACTTACAATCTCTGATTGATGCTCAAAATAGATTGTTGGAGTGGGTAATTAGTTTGATACTAGTAATTTAGGTTTGATGCTTGTAACTTGCTTGAAAATAGAAGCTACGGGTTGGATATTTTTTCCCTATTTCTTCATCAAAAGATAGAATTTAGTAAGGTATTGGATAGTTTAATAATTGCACATATATGAAACCTAAAAGAGATTCTATGAATTGATGCTATGAGATCAGAAGAAGTTTAGTGTCATTGAAGATAACCTATCCTATCCATGAATGTTCATGACAATAGAGAAACATAATTAGCCCTATGTGACTTCGATTTTCAATCCCCGCACCCCAGATTACTTTTTACTTATTTTATTTTCCTGAAGTTTCAATTCAATTTTAACTATTGATAACAAAATCTTTTTTCTTAAATTTGGTGGAATGATTCACCCACTTTTTCTTACTATCATAAATAACTGAATTTACAATCTAAATTTCATGATAGAATTTCCCAAGATATACCATTCTCTGTGGGATTCAACCCCAACCTTATTGTATGGTATTTCTATTAACGATGACCGCTTACTCTTTTAATTTATTTTGAAGATTAGTTTGAGTGTTATCAATAATGGCATCGCTGTGGGGAATGGTGGTTGAGAATTTTATTAAAGAAATTAGTTTGTGAATTTTTTTAGTTGTAGTAGATTGTTGTTGGTGTTGTGGTTTGCTGATTTGTAGGTCTTAAGCATGAGTGACCACGGTACTGAAAATGATAGTCAAGGTGATCAAAATGAAAACATGAGTGACTTGAATGGCATGCACATGAACATCATTCAAACAACGGGAGCCATCCGGTTACCTCCCATAGCTGAGAGGGCAATTTTTCATGTAATTGGAACAATGCTACAATTGCTTAAAATAAAGGGAAGATTTGGGGAATTATCTCAGGAAGATCCCCATGAGAACCTTCGAAACTTTTTGGATGTGTGTGGACCATTTGTGTTAAAAACATCACACAAGAGTCCATAAGGTTGAGGTTGTCCCCATTCTCTTTGATGGGTGAAGCTACTAGATGGTTGGCGGAATTGTGAAATGATTCAATCACTTCTTGGGATGAGCTAATGGTACTTCTTGGAGAGATTATTCCCCTCTCGAAGATGGTTAAACTTAGGAACCAAATCCAAAACTTCGAAACGATTGGAGGTGAACCTCTACATGAGACATGGTGGCGGTTCTGGGGATTACTATTACAAATAAATGAACTTACAATCCAAATTTCTTGATAGAATTTTCCACGATATATCATTCTCCATGGGATTCGATTCTGATTGTTTGTTGGGTATTCTTATTGATGATGACCACCTACTCTTTCAATTGGTTTTGAAGAGTAGTTTGAGCGTTATCCGCTCCCGTGAACCCAATTATTGGTACGCCATCAACAACGATAAGGGACTTCGCTAGGATAAATCCTCTAGAGTTCCATGGTTCCAAGGTTGATGAGGATCATCACAAATTCATTGATGAGGTCTATAAGATAGTGGGAAATATTGGAGTGTCAACCGTGGAAAAGTTGGAATTGGCCTCTTACAACCTCAAAAGTGTTTCTCAAGTTCGGTTCAACTAATGGAAGAGAGAGAGGGCAGTTAGTGCGGGTCCTCTTAATTGGGAAATTTTTTAAAAGGGATTTTCTTGATCGATTCTTTGCTCTTTAGAAGATAGAAGAAAATGAGCTTGAATTCATTAATCTCTTTCAAAGGAAATATGAGTGTGAAGGAGTATTCTTTGAAATTCACTCAATTGGCTAAGTATGCTCCGGCAATGGTTGCCAACTCTCGGGCAAGAATGAGTTAGTTAGTGAAACCCAATTTTGTTGTCAAAGAATGGCATACCGCCATGTTGATTAAGGAGATGGATATCTCTTGTTTGATGATACTTTCCCAACAAATAGAACATCAAAATCTAAAGGAAAGGTCTAGGGAGTTAAAGAAGGCAATGATCGGTGATGGTGACTTTTCCCATTCGAGGTTTGGTGGTCATGGGCATTCTAGATTGTGGCAAAGGTTTTCCGGTCAGGTTTATTCTAATTCTCAAACCTATAAATTCAACAAGGATAAGGTGTGCTACCCTAAACCTTAAGGAGGAAATAGTGGTGGATCTTTGATAATTACTTGCACTAGGTATGACAAGCTGCATGAGGAAAAATGTTTGGTTGGTATGGATGGTTTCTTTAAGTACTAATAAAATCATCTATATTAAAACATGTAAAATATCTAAATCTTACTATTTATGAAGCATCTATTGTTCAAGACACGTGTCGGAAAAAGACTGATGACACCCCAAATACTACTAAACAAAATATTAAAATGGAGTCCTTTAGAAATAAGGAGGCATCACTAGAAGCTATCAAAAAGTGTGAAGTGATCTAAATAGAGTGCCTTTTGATGATCCTAAACACATGTATCTGCATCATAAAAAAATGCAGGTCAAATGACATTAGTACATTGAATATACGAGTATGTAATATGGTTGAATAAAACAATAAATAAACTGATGACTGAATACATATCAAGTAAAACAATATATAAATAAGTAGTGACAATCATTTGTACTTTGCAATATGATATGCAATATGATATGCAATAAAAGCAATAAAGAATAGAACACTTTACTATATGTGGAGTTTCTCTAACCGACAACCATCACTATGAGCCTAGCGATAATACAACATTTCACATATGTTGTAAGGGTCAATCTATACCTGTCGGGGTATAGGATCCTAACTATAATTGTGGATCCATCCTATGATCCTTATTGAGGTAGTGAAGAGTCTCCGAAAAAGTTGGTACGATTCTATCCTATGCTAGCTACATAGTTTTATGGAACTTCGAATGAAAAATAGACTCTTACCCAATTCGGTATACTACTCCCAAAATAATAACAACAATTATGCTCAATCACCTTTCACATAGAAGGGACTATTTCTTTACTTTACTTTCACTTTTCTTTACTGAATTCATTTTCAAAAAATGAATTATTCTCTTTGTCGACTGTCAAATAGTACATATAAAACCATTCGTATCATTTCTTTAAAAATACCTTTTCAAATATGCATTTAAAATATATACTTTCGGACTCACCTTTCAACTCCGGAATAGATGTATAAGAAATGGCCTATAATTATCTTTATAAACATTACTTTTGTAAACAAATAGGGTTCATGTGATATGAAGCATGACCAAAAATTTATAATTCAATATGCATAGTATCAATCAAAATCTAAATTCTTAAGGAAATGGAACTCAAAATAAGAAACACAACTCAATTCTTATTTCAAGAAAACTGCGGATAGAACTCTAAACATAACATTTCACTAACTGAATTGAGATGTAGGGCATGAAGACGAAGTAGTCCAACACTATGAATAGCCTTACGTACCTGGAGGACAAAGTTCTTGATGAAGTTTGAGGAAGAACTGGATTGGAAGACTTGAAATCCTAGATTTTGTATTCCTTTCGGTTTCATGAAGATGAAGGCTAGAGAAAAATATTGTATTGAAAACCTAAGGTTTCTTGAAGAGAATATTGAACTTGGAGCCTTTAGATCTTGAGAAATTGGAGAAATTATTTCTTGATGTTCTTGATCTTTGAAACAATGAGAATTGGGGATTTTGAGAGTTGTTATTCATATAATGATGTTATTAGGTTTAAAGATATACTTGGGGAAGTTGATTGAGGGTAAAAGGTCAAGAATACCCTTCTGAAAACATAACAAGACCATAAAATCAAAGAAAATGACCTTTTAATGAATCTCACTTGCCAAATTGGTGATCTAGAGGTATCTTCACTGAAATAGTCGGCGGTTCACCAAAGGGGGAATTAGATCTAAAAATAGCAAGGTCAAGATCCAACTTTGGTTGGATTGAAGGAAGTGCTGCTTAAAAAATACGTAAAGTCTTTCTCCCTTGGGGGAGATGGTGTACTTCATTATCAAGGTTATTTGTCTGTTCCCAATGTAGATTACTTGAGAAAATAGATCTTGTCAGAAGCCCATAGTTCTTCATATTCCATTCACTCAGAAGCCACAAAGATGTACCGTGACTTACGAAAAGTCTATTGGTGGAATGGGATGAAGAAGGATATTGCGGAATTTGTGGCTAAGTGCCCTAATTGCCAACAAGTGAAAGTTGAGCATCAGAAACTGGGAGGTTTGTCCCAAGACATCAGTGTACCTACTTGGAAGTGAAAAGATTTGAGTATGGACTTCATTATTGGGTTACCTTGCACTCAGCGACAACATGATTCGATTTGGTTTATAGTACATCAAATGATGAAATCAACTCATTTCACTATCGTCAAGATTTTTTATTCGGCAGAGGACTATGATAAGTTGTATTTGAGAGAAATGGTTAGGTTGCATGTAGTGCCCTTGTCCATTATCTCCGATCGTGGTACCCATTCACCACTACATTTTGGAAATCTTTCCAAGGGGTGTTGGTACTTTTTTTAAGCTTAGTACGGCCTTTCATCCGCAAACCAATAGGCAAGCAGAGCATACTATTCAAACGTGGAAGACATGATGAAAGCATGTGTAATTGACTTCAAGGGTAATTGGAATGATCACTTGCCTTAGATTGAATATGCATATAATAATAGCTATTACTAAAGTATTGGTATGGAGCCATTTGAGGCTCAATATGGTAGGAGGTGTAGATCTCCTATAGGTCGGTATGATAGTCTTCATCTAAGGATCCCTTTCCTCCATAAAGTTTCTTAATTCCCCAATTTTCAAGTTAGAAATTCCCCATTGAAGTTAGGGTTTTCTTCTATGTTATTTGTTCCTTTGAATATTTATATAATTGATTATTTTATGAAGTATAATGCATGAATTGATAAGATTCCATGTTTTTAAGATGAACCCCCATGAACCTGTGCTTAACCCAGCTTTCTAGACTTTCATGATTGAAAGTGGATTTTGAACTATAAAAGGTGAATTATGCAAATATGCTTGTTGATATGAAATTGATGAACTATGATGTAAGTTTTTTTAGAGTAAAGCCTATATGTTGTTGTTGTTGTTAATTGTTGTGAAAGGATTTCTCACATAATTACTCAATGCATGAATGTGAAAGGTTTTCTCACATAAAGGATTTTAAGGTTGAAAGGTCTTCTCACTAAAATGAATCAAAATTAAGGACTTATTCTAATGATGAGGCAAGATGTAATTACCCATGTCCTCTAATGAATAGATAAGAGGCGATTACCCATGTCCCCATAGTAATAAAAAAGAGGTGATTACCCATGTCCGTTAAAGATAAGACGATTATGATTGACCATTATTTCGTGGAAATTAAGCTTAGTACCGAGTGGACAAGTGACAATTACCCGTTTCCCATAAACTATGTGCCAACGTTGTCTAGATAGACATTAGCTAGTGGATCCGTCTAAGCTAGAACTTCATGGTTCTTACCTTGGCAAGTGAGAAAACCTCTTTTTGGTGTGGGGTAAACACCAGATTCCATGTTATAGCCCATATGTTCTCTATGTCACTGAAGGCTAATTTCCTACAAACAGGTATAATTGATGAACTAAGGTTACTTCAAGAAGTATTTCACAAGTGATCAAAAGATGAGCTTTACTTGCATTTAACCATGAGTATTATGATGTTTTTAACCTTTCCTTATGGTTTTAACTTGATCTTTATATGACATGAAAGGTCCATTTTAGCATGATTTAATATCTCTATGCATTGCTATCATACTTGGTACATCTTTGTACTAACGCATATTCTTGCCTACATTGTTTCTCAAATGTAGGGTCCGACGTTCCAGTTTCTCATCCCCGTGGCTAGAAGTCACTATGAATTTACTTAGTACTGGTGAGTCCGCATGTTCCAAGGAATGAACCTTTTATCACTTTCAGTCTTTACTTTCCAATATTGTACGTGATGCCAGGGTTACGTCCCGGTTACTCTTGATGTAATAGATGTCTATTGAGACTATGTAAACTTCCTCTTCGTGTTACATACTTTCTTTATGGTATGAATTGTCTTTTAAATTTCTTGAATTTCTATAATATTGTTTATGCATGCTAAGTGGCTTATGTAGGGCCTCTCAGTCAGGGTCATATACACAATGTTACTCCTAAGGTGTACCTTGGGTCGCGACATTGAGACTCAGCTACGAGACCTATCTATGACCCGTGCATTGACTGACAGACCATCCTAGTGAACTGTAAAAGGGGTACTGGGGATTGGCATTTTAAAATTATTCAAATTTCCATCTATGGTCCAGAAGTCAACCTACGGTCCGTCGGTGGTTCCATCGGTACTTGCACCAGTTCTAGAATAACCTGCAATTTTCCCTCTTTTTAAATCCGAGGTGTCACAGAAAATCTATCCAAACCTAGTCTAAGGCTTTTCAACAACAACACTAAGGCCACTCTAGCCTATTACTAACTCACGGCCACAAACAGATATCAACAAATCATACAAAACTCAAAAATCACCCGAAATAAGGAAAAAACAATACAAGCAAATATGATATCATGGAAAACCCACCCCACACTTAGCTAATTAGCATGCTAGAACAATCACAAGTAAGGTCTACCGATAGTAAGACGTGGCATGCCTTAAGCAGATCATCTACACTCCAACATTTCTTAATTGAAGCATTTCCCTTCCGAGCCACCTCAAAAAAAGCCACACTATCATAATAATGATCTCGTTGTCAATACGGTTGATTAGACACCATACACAAAAGAATTGCAAATGAAAATAAAAACATGCCAAAAGTGGTATTATGGGACTCGCGTTAGGAATCCCAAAATTGGTTCCGTCAATGGGTCCCAATCAACTCAATGAGTTTGTGCCCCTAGAATAATATGGGCTTCGAAATGCTCCCAAATAGATCATGCAATAAACATTGTAAGTTAACAATGGAACTGCAAAACAAAGAGGATTCTAGGGAAAACTTGTTAATATAACGTGAGAATTTACATGCCGAAAAATGTCCTGAAGCTCTTCCCCAAATTTCCCAACAATTCGCACTGAAATTCCTAGAAGAAGTCAAGCTCTCCAAATCTCAAAATGTTTGAACACATTAGAGAAATGTGAGCTAAACAATTGTTTTAACTATCACGTTATTTCCGCAAAAGCGGTCACCTTGGTCGCTTAAGTTGACCCTCTTAAAGCAGTGCCTTGACCTCTTAAACATTTGGTATCATACTGGAGGCTCTACTAAAGTATAATCTTTTTTGCTATAATGATCATTGCTTAAGCAATGTCAAAGATGCTAAAGAAGCTAACCCTTTGCAAGAAAGGCTAGCTAGAGCGACTAGCCCTTTGCTGGAAAGGATGTTAAATCGGTTCCCTGACTACATAAGCAACCACTACTTAAGTAGTGTCAGGGCCTTTTAGGTGGTGTCACACCCCGAGCCTACACCCTGTACATGGCCGGCACTCGAGAACCATTTTTGGTCTCTAAGTAAACCCTTGGTCTGGCTGACTAGTTAGTAGAAAATTTACTCAATCAATAATATGTTTAGTAACGGAATTTAGAATATTCAAACTCAAAGTAAATACTCAACTCAAAATGTCTATAAAATACTCAATAATATAGGTATAATAGCTTACAAAACATCTTGGAGAAATGCAAATACTGATAGACTCCTAAACTCCATCTATCTATGAAGCCTCTATTATTCAAAATGGATGTCGGAAAGGGATCCACGACATCTCAAGACCACTGACTAGAAAAGAAATGTAAAGTCCTCTGAAATACATGGAGGCTCACCCTAGCTATCTAAAGTGCAAAGTGATATAAACAAAGTGTATGTTGATGATCTTGAACATATGTATCTGCATCATAAAATATGCAGGTCAAATGGCATCAATATATTGAATGTACGAGTATGTAATATAGCTAAATGGATAAATAACTGAATTGATAAGGCTGAAAGAATACTTACCCCAATTCAACTTAATACAAAGCAATAACAAGAGATGACAATATTTAAAGCTTCATAAATAAACTATTTTAACTCAAGGATGTATATAAAAATACAATAAAATACTCTTTACTCTTACTTGGGAGATTCTCTAACCAACAACCATCACTATGAGCTACGTGATAATACAGTGTCTCACCCACGCTGCTTGAATGGTCATATAGCTTTTCAGGATATAGGACACTTCAACTACGTGGATCCACTAAAGCTCGGCTTGAAAGCAATAAGGAGTCATCTAAAAGGTATGATACTTTACCCCCGTTGGCTACATGGTTTATGAGGAATGTGAGTTTTCTGAACTCATCCCCATATCGGTTCTCAATACTACTCCCAATAAATAAATACTCATTCCTCAAATGTATAAAACATACTCTTTCGCAATTTGAGGAAATTTCTCAAATATCCTCTTAAGAGAGGTAACTGCTCTGAAATATCTCTGAACTCATTAACTCATTTAGAAATCAAAGTTTCTATTTTCTCAATGTAAAAAGTGATACCTTTGGGAATACTTAGTTCCCTTATACTCTTACTTGATTCATATTTGAAAACTCATTCTCAAAACTATATCTAAAATCATATTCTGATCGAATCATTAATGACTCGGAAAGTCAAACTACATAACCATTGATGGCAAATCTACATACCATACTGCTTAAACATTGATGGCATACTCGAATTTCATACTAATTATGAATCGTAGTTCTTTTCTCAATGTACAAAGTGATACATTTGGGAATTCCCTTATACTCTTACTCAAATCATGTTTTAAAACTCTTTCTCAAAACTCATCTTTGCTTTCTCAGAAAATCAGTTTAAGATAAAAATGTTTACTTTAAAAGATTCTCAAAAATTATAACTCAAAATAGTGTTCATGCATGCTGAAATATATACATGAAAAAATAAACTCAAGGATCTCAATAACAATATGGAAAACTCAATAGTCAAAAATGAAAAATTCAGAACTCAATGATATTACTGATCTCAAGAATACTCAAAATTAAGGGTAAAATCCTAGATTCCTCTTTTACTAAATTTAGATAGATGTAGGGCACGAGGACAAACTTAGTTCATCACTATGATATCCTTACATACCGGATTATTAAGCTATTGGACTGAAAACTTTTGCGGAGACTTGATTTTATCTTGAGCTTGAGGAAGAACATAATTAGTTTTTTGGAGGAAACCTTTGATCTTGGATTCTTGGTGCTTTTTCTTGATAAAGAAACTCTTATATGATGTTCTTAGAGTGGAAGAACATGGGGAAACCTTGGGTGGAAGGATTCTCTTAGTAACTTGAAGGTTTTAGGGTTCTTGTTGGAGAAGAAAAACACTAAGTTAGTTTTAAGAGAAATTCTAAATACTTAAATGTTTATATTGATGATTTTGAGAGGAAAATTAGTTAGTTGAATGATATACTCAGTTAAAACAATCAAAAATGACTTTAAATAAGGTTAAAAAGCTTGGGAAAGGACCAAAATAACCGTAGAACGTGTGCAGGAAGTTGCTAAAAATGTGCAGCAAGCCTTCATGTATGAATTTACGGTCCGTGGAATATTCCACCGGCTGTAGTTGTCATCCGTACAACTTTGACTTCCTGACTGGGATTCAATAAAATGGGCATAAGTTTTTACTCTGAACTCAAAATGAGACAAAATTGGTGATGTTGAAAAGAGGACTCATAGACCTTCAATTTGATATGTGATGGGCCACATAATCATTATATGCTGAGAGATATGATCATTTGAAGTTGACAATATAATCCTATATTAAAACCTAATCGGTAAGGAAGCTTTCAACTCAGCTTTGTGCTAGGGGATTCTAGTGACCTCAATTCATATCCAAATTCAGTCTCACACTAAAGAATTGACCTTAACACATAAGAACAATTTCAGAATCAACCGACATAATCTTTTTTCACAAATGAAGAATGATTTGAGTCTTAGCTTAGAAATTTTTGGGGTGTTACAGGCGGCTACATCAGCATAAAAAATTTAGCTTAGTCTTAATGGACTCCGCCCGGGTGTTTCAGATTGATTCAAAACACCGTGCAAACAAATGAACTATGCTAACAGACTCAATGGAGATGTCGAAACTTCTGATGGAGGTCCGATCGAAGAAAAGTGGATCCCACAACCATGACTCTATTTTAGCCAAAAACCAGAAGGTGGCTAGAAATGAGTCCAAAGGCCTCGAGATCCAAACCAAATATCCTAGAAGACTATACTCAACATTTCGAAGCTAACTGAACCATTAGAATTGCATTTTAAGGCTATTTACCTCAAGGTTAGACCATAAATAAGATTATATGAAAAACAAATATTATAAATAAATATTTCAATTACGATTTTTGTTCCAAGGCTCCCTTAGGCATATAAATATTGTCTCAAAAAATTCCAAATGACTTAATAGAAATATTTATTTGTATAATCACCCATTTATAATTATCATCCCGATATCTCCGAGACGGTTGACGCAAAATGTGATAATCTTACCTGTCAACTGTAAACTCGTTGTTTTAAACATTACAAAATTATGTGATGTTACGTCATAATTTCTACTAAACTCACAACTTAGTCTTTAAGCCTCATTATTTTTTGCTCTTCATCCCCAACTTAGACTTTAATTTTATGCCTCATGTTTCACTTGTAGTTTCAAGGAGGAACAAGTATCAAAAGAGGGATTATTTTTCAACAAGGGATATGGATTTAGAGTTATAGCTAGCCAACAAAAAGATTTAAAATCTCAAAATGGACTTTTGTTCTACATAGATGACTATAGTTCATCTCTCAATTAAGATATCCTTTGACATGTTGCATGCCTAACAATTTGAGATAATAAAAGTAACTCATACAATGTTATTAAACCGCATTAAGCTAATTAATTTAACTCCAAAATTTGTACTCCAAGCATTTTAGTAATTTTTCGAATGTCACTAGAAAAGGCATACAAATCAATCTATGCAATTGAAGTTCATCATGCAATTATTTTTCGAAGGGGTTCAATTTTCAAATAAAATAAGTTGCATGCGTTAAGCGTATAACTATCACCATATAAGTCAAACTCACTTAACTTTACTTAAACTAAACAGAACTTATTCCCTTAAGAAAGTTGTCTACAAATCTATCATCGGGAAAGTTCTTACTCTAGACTTAAATAAGAAAATAAAAGGATAGTTTTTCCTTGGTTCAACATTACAATAAACTCTCGAATAAGAACTATACTAAGTAAGACTAAGAGATGACATAATTAAAACTAACTCCTACATTTGATATTAGATAACATGGGAAACCTTATGATTGATCACAAAGCTTTGTTGGGTTTGGGATTTCTTTTTTTCCCTTCCTACGTGGATAAATAAAAGTTTTATTTGGACCAGTCCACTTTAGCACAGAAGTCCAATATTATGTGACATATATAAGGCTTGTTTAGGTCTTATTTTCAGACATACAAGAGAGAACCGTTTTAGAGATTGAGAGAGAGAAATTTTTTGTTTTGCTTCAGGAAATTTCTACTCAAGCACTCCGCTTTAAACAGAGTTTGCCGCTTCGTTACTGTTAAATCGTTCATGTGGTTCTTGCATTTCAACGGTGGAGATTGGATTTGATTGTCTGCAGCTTCTGAATTTAGGGCATGAACAATAACTCATTTTTGGGTGAATCCTCTCCTTTAATTCTCTAATTTTAGTGCAATGTTGTTTCGTTGTTGCTCGATGTTTGGCATTTGTTTTGTGGCCAATTTTGGACAACAATATTGTAACTCTTGGTGATTATAGTCGAGCGTTTGGTCCTGTATCTTGTATGATTGGTTTATTCTTGTCTTGTTGTTTTTGTTTGGTTGATATACTTGTTATCCATTCTTCATAGTGCTTGATTTAATTTGTCCTCTTGGTTCAAATTGAAAGGAAAAGTTTAGACTTGGGTATTATTCCGCTACTATCCTCTCGGACATTTTTTGTCATTGTCTTGTCTTTCCCAACAAACTTGTCATGAGATCTACCACTTCTACTATCCCCACCCTTAACTAAACTTTTTGAATTATCCCCAATGCAACAAACAGACTAAGAAACAAAACGGGTGAGCAAAAAACACCTTATGGCAGGTTATGTGCACTAGCTTTCCATCAATGTATCTTGTCTTCTCTAATATTTTTCATTGGTATTTTGACACCATTAGCTTGCAAGGCTGTTTTTGTTATCTCTATACATCATCTAAAATAGATTCTTATCAGTTTCGTTAGGACTTCCATCCATTCTAGGGCCTATGTCTTCATTGTTCTTTTAGTATGTCGTACCCTAGAATGTAAAAATAATAATATGAAAATGAATTTTTTTAGCTTGTTTTGTGATATAAGTTCCACACACCCCTCTCCGTACATGGACAAAGGGTATATGAACAAATCTTTCCATCCCTAATTGGGAGATAAGGTGTTGTGATTCCTTGGTATTTCTTTTGTTAGATTGTCATTATATATAAGATCTCTATGACTTTTCTCCTAAAATATAGAATTAAGAATCCTGAACATTAGTTGGTGTAGTTGTCCACAATAATTGGGATTTATATATAGTTCATGAATCACTCCAAATCCTTTTGTTGATACTATATCTCATCACACTTGGCACATTTTTTCAATTTCTCATCAAAGAAGGATAGCTAGAAGTTATCTTTTTTCAAAAAGTCCATCAATCTTAAAAGTAAAGATCCTAGTTTTGACACCCACAAAACCTTACCTAAAATCCTATCTCTACCTACTTCCTAGTTTTGGACAGATCTATGCAAATGAAAGGTTTTCACCCTTGTATAATCCGACATCAATGATGAATTATCTAGGTAATACTTTGGATTTGCATATTATCGTTACTTTTTCTTACAAGCATTTCTATTGAATGGTTAGTATCTAAGTTAGGATTTTACTCAAATCATGCAAGTTCATCATGAGTTTCAGTTTTATTGATTTACCTGGCCCTAGAATTAGTATTGAACCAGTCTAGCATTAGTTTTAACCTTGATGTTTTCAAGCATGAATTTAGAAAGAAGTTATCATGAGACTATATATATATATATATATATAATATTATTTTGGGAGGATTATTTAGTATCGAAACACGGGTTCAAAAATCAAAATCCCATAACTACGTCCCATCGTAGGATTCGAGCACACCACAAGTCAGCCATCTCCTTTAGACCAAGAGGGTTAGTAGTGGATCCACATCAGACATACATGTTTTATACCATGGAAAGGTATAAGAAAAGCTTGTCAACTAGGATTATAAGTTGGACAACATGAGCTTACATGGTGTATGTTGGTTGTTGAAAAACTCCCCGATAAAATTGTTATTATTTATAAACACTTTAATTATCGTCATAATTTCTTAGATATTATAGCTTAGATCTACTATGGGTTCAGGGCTATATAAACAGATTTACCTTTACATAATTGAAAGCAGATTCTCAAATAATCTTTATACATTTGATTTTTAGATGTTTTTTTTATTTTTTCATTATATTTTTGGATTATTAAAAACTCACCAGTTTTATAAGTACATGTTGCCACCCAAAAGGATTATATTTGGTGTCACCTCATATACTAATTACATTCCATGTACTGACTGCATACATTTCTCTGTGATGCATCCTATTATCATGTAGATTGAGTTATTTGCTCACAGACTCGTGTATAGATAGGTTGCAACACTTCCAGTCCACAGTTGGTGAGTCCTCATCATTCTAGGACTTCATGGAGTACTCAATAGTTAGATTTTCACCTTAGACAAAAATCGTTTTGAAGGTAGTTGGGTCCCTGTCCTTACATATATATTTCATTCCAGCTAGTAGAGGATTAATTAGACATTAGTTGTTCAGAAATTGTCCATGAATTCATAGTTAGAGTTTGTTTGGATTGGCTTGTATTTTTTGACTTATATGTCAAAATTCACAAGTTATAGAAATTCTAACTTGTGACTTTTGGTTTATGTTTATCATTTTAGCTTAAATTCAAGATAAGCACTTTTTAAATTTACTCAAATACTTCAAAAGTGTTTAAAAGTTATTTTAACTTAAAAGTAATAACGGCTAGCATCTAAGACTCTTGTTACCTGTAGGACTCCTCTTACTTATAGGACTCTTTTTATTTTTCTTATCAGCCTTTTTATCTTTAGAAGTGTAATTATGTAGGTTTCTCTAAGTTGTTATTTTATTCTCAGCCTTGTATGTAATATACTGGCCATATAAAAGGCCAATACAATAATCAATACACATAAGTTCATCTGCGTCCAATTCTTCTTTTTCTCTTTATGGTATTCAGAGCTCTATTGCTTTAACAAGCTTGATCTTTTTTTCCCTCCCAGCCCACACACCTCCAGCCGAATATTGCCCCAAATACAAGTATCGCCAATGCCGACAACATCTACGATTCAAAGTTTGTTGTCCAGTTCAATCCGGTTACTCAACTACCCATCAAACTTGTTGGTAGCCATAACTTTTCGTTGTGGAAGGCTCAGGTGTCCATGCTTATGCGTGGACACAACCTCTTTGGTCATCTTGATGGATCGATCCCAATCCCTTCAAAAACTATCTCTGAAAATAACCTCGAAGTATTCAATCCTACCTATGTTTCCTGGTTTCAACAAGATCAGCTTATACAAAATGCTATCTTGGCAACTGTGGATGCGGCCATTGGCAGTACAGTCGCTTCTACTCCAAATGCCAAAGTCGCCTGGGATGCCTTGCATACTGCTTATGCAAATAAATCTCAAACTCGTATCTTTAGTCTTAGAGACCGTCTAGCCCATCTCTCCAAAGACTATCGTCCTGTTGAAGACTATCTCCATCAAGTTTGCACTCTTTGTGATGAACTTTCCACTGTTGGCTCCCCCATCACCAATGAAGAGTTGGTTGTCAAGATTATCACTGGTCTTCGGGTCTGAATTTTGAGAAATTTCAGCCGATATCCGCGCTCGAGATTCGGCGATCCCCTATGAAGAACTATATGAAAAGCTCCTTGAGGAGTTTTTCCTTCAACATGAGGAAGCCAAAAAGATACCTTTTGTTCCCATTACTGCTAACTTTGCTCAAAGGACTGCTTCCGCTCCTACCCGTCAAGGCTCCAACAATAACCAGAACAGTAATCGACAATCCAATGCACAAAATCAGCAAAATCGTAATCAATCTTGGTGTAAGAATCAGCAACCTCGGCGCAACAACCAACAACAGTAGTCTTTTAACAATAACCTCTACTGCTAACTCTATGAAGGTAGAGGTCATACTGCTCGTGTCTGCCGAACACGCTCTCACAATCATCTTCAAGCGCGTGCTAATTATGTTGCACAAGTCCAAAGCCAGTCAGTTCCATGGATTGTTGATAGTGGTGCCACCCACCATATTGTCTTAGACACACAAAGTCTAACTACTACACAAGACTATCACGGTTCGAAGGAGATCGTCACGGGTAATGGTAATATCATTCCAATCTCTCACACTGGTAATGTGAACTTTAATGCATCAAATCACCAATTCCAGCTTCAACATGTCCTTTTCTCTCTAGCTATTACAAATAATCTAATATATGTCTCTAAATTTTGTCAAGATAATAACTCCTCTATGGAGTTTTTTCCTTTTTCTTACCTTGTGACTGATCTGACTACGGGGGAGCCATTGGCTCACGGATGGAGTAAAAATTGGCTATATGAGTGGCCACCGGGGGATGTTAGTGGTCCGCCACAATGCAACGTCTATGTTCCTTACCACTTGTGGCATCAACGATTAAGCCACCCTACTCGTCAAGTTCTAAATACGTTTTTGCATGATTTTTCTATTCCAGTAGTTGGTTCAAAAAATAGTATTGTTTGTCATTCATGTTATTCTAATAAAAGCCAAAGGATTTCTTTTTCTAAAAGTTCTTTAAACAGTGCCAATCCATTAAATTTACTTTACAGTGATTTGTGGGGGCCGTCTCCGGTTTTATTGATTGACAAAAAACGATACTATATTTTATTTGTTGATCAATATTTAAGATATATGTGGTTGTTCACACTAAAAGCTAAAACTGAAGTTCTAGAAATTTTCCAAACTTTACATCCCATGCTTGAAAAACATTTTAGCACAAAATTTTTATCCTTTTACACTGTTGGTGGTGATGAGTTTCAAAAATTAGATTTCTATCTAAAATCACATGGCATTGAACACTTAGTGTCCCCCCCCCCCATATACGTTAGTTTAACGATGACATTGGTATGTCATCGAGACAGCCCACACCTTACTATACCAAGCATCCTTACCTTCAACATTTTGGAGTTATGCATGTCATCAAGCTGTTTATTTGATCAATAGGATGACTACTCTCAATCTACAAAATAAATCACCTTTTGAAATCCTATTTCAGGTTGTGCCTAAATATGATTCCATCAAATTTTTCGGCTGCTTATGCTATCCATGGCTCAAATCGTATTCCAAATATAAATTGGAACATCGATCTTTCCCATGTGTTTATTTAGGATTTTCTAACAAATATTATAGCCATCAGTGTTTGACCCAGTTAACTCCAAATTATATTTATCCAGGGATGTAATGTTTTTGGAAGACAATTTTCCTTTTCAAAATATTTTTTCCAGGTTCCGTAATAAAGTTAATGGTTCTTGGAATAACATTTCCGTTGAACAACAATCCAAAGAGGAAACTAATTCAATTTTGCATTCCTCTTATCAACATCCCCCACCAGTAACTACGTTGCCCTCGGTCACTCAACGTCTGCAAGCTATCTCCTCATCTCCAGATGGTGTCTCTAGACAATCAGGTAATATTCCTTCTCATGTCTCAACTTCCACTTTTTCATCTTTTCCACACAAACAAAAAACTAACTCTTCTGCAGCACCTTAACCATTACCCTCACGGCCACTTATTACGTATCATAGACGAGAAAGACCACCCATTCCTAGCCAAACTCCATGTCCTCCTCATAATCCATCTGCTTCGGCACAAAATCAGCCACATCTAGCTTTCTGCCCATCTCAACCAACAACAACACTTAGTCAACCTGACCCACCAACCCAAACCTGGCCAAACTAGCCACCCACCAAAGTACACCCAATGTCTACTAGATCACAGATTCATAGCCTTAAACCTCGTCAGTTTCTCACGACCACACATTGTCTCCAAAAATCCCCATAACTCATATGCAATCCAAGCTAATTCCCCAATGGAATTCAGCAATACAAGCCGAATTTGATGCTTTTGTTTGCAACCATACTTGGGATTTGATTCCATGTGACTTTTCCAAAAACGTAGTGGATTGTAAGTGGTTATTCCGAGTTAAACATAAACCCGACAGTTCTGTTGATAGGTACAAGGCTCGTTTGGTTACCAAGGGATTTACACAGTGCCCCAGACTAGATTATCATTCTACTTTCAGTCCAGTAGTCAAGTCTGCTACTGTCCGTCTCGTCCTAACTATCGCCACTCAACTTGACTGTCATATCCATCAGTTAGTTGTTAACAATGCCTTTTTGCAGGGTCGTCTAACTGAAGAAGTTTACATGTGCCAGCAACCGGGATTTGAAAACTCTGGGAATCCTACCCATGTATGTCGTCTTCAGAAGGCAATTTATGGCCTCAAACAGGCTCCTCGTGCTTGGTACGCGGAACTCAAAAATTATCTCCTTACTTTGGATTTTGTTAAGTTGCGTTCTAATTCCTCACATTTCATTATGCATAAAGTTGGGTTCACTGTATATATTTTAGTTTATGTGGATCATATCTTAGTGACTAGTAATCACCAACGAGGTATTCATTAAATCATTGAGGCTCTTTCTCAACTTTTTTTACTGAAGGACTTAGGACCTTTTCATCACTTTCTTGGTATTGAGGTGATACTTGTAGAGACCCTTTAGAAAGGATACTACCACTTAACCAAGAAATCTAATTAAATACTTCCGACATTTTAAAGAGATTAACTATGGCCCTATTGATTATATTGTAGTAGAGGGATTAGGTTCATAAAGAAAAAAAAAGAAATAGCTAAGGATGTGCATCCTGCCCATTTAAACATTTACTTGATGCCAAATTGATATTGCGCAGAATTTTAACTTATGGTGGAAAAACCCTTCCAAAATATTATAAGCCAATAACTCACGAGATTTTTATGCATATATTGTCCTCACACTACAAAAATGATATAAAAAGAATATTACCAACTTCCGAGTACCCAAATTAGGTGGTTCATGCTTCATACAACCATTCAAAATTAGCGGCAAATTTAATATATTACAAGACTTGGGTACATCCTAAAACAGTAAAAAACATGTAGTCATACATATTTTACAACACATTGGGACATGAACAAATTAGCCTTCAAAATTTCATGTAAATGTACTACATATAGCTCATGTACAAATCCCAATTTATGCAAACTATAGATGCCTATATGCAAATGTGATCTTCCCATACAGCTCACAAAAACCCCGTCTCCACTGGCCAGCTTCAAGTATCCCTTCGAACGTTCCCTACGATAGAAAAAACTATCGCTAAGCATAAAGCTTAGTGGTGTAAAAACTATATACGTGGAGCCGCTAGATTCACCAAGTTACCTTTCAAAAGTCATGGGCAGCACAATTGAAACATAATAAATAAATCAAGTAAACAATAAATTAAGGGTATCAACTTCTATATTTAAAGATCCAAGTGTGAAGAATGCTCATAGCACCGTTTCCCAAGAGATCCAATACCAAGGCTCGCCCAATATATATATCATACCGTCACACCCATCATAACCAAGTATCAAGAAGGACCGAAGCCCTGTATCAAGAAGGACCGAAGCCCAATAACTAAATCAAGAACCATATTAAAAATGGCTTCCGAGTTCGTACTTAAAATGGACAACTTCCATACTTAAGACAAACCAAAAATCCAGAGTCAAGATGGCAAATAATCTGAATCGATAGGCATGCCAATAATGACAAAATCAAATCCACAAGAGGGACAAAGTCCCAACAAGAATTCCAAGTGATCAAGCAATCTGTACAAGTAGGCGAGTTACGCAAGTGTCTTGAAAGTCTCAGAGAATATCAATACGACAATACAATGTGACAAGAAGTAACTAAAGTATCGAATAACCCTTCAAATATACAAGCAGATAACAAGGGTACAAGCACAAGTTTATACCCAATCCTCGAGCTTTAGTATAGAAACAGTCCAACAAAACTTCAAGAATTCAAACCGTAGCCCGACCAACGTATCAAGGTTCTCAACTTGTACACGAGTATATATAACCTTAAAAATACGATTAAATAACTTCTTCAACTTCTATTAGCTCAATAATGTTGACGTAAAACAGGATCATCATCACAAGTAAGCCTAGCATGTACAAATACAACTATGCTCCCAAAACAGTGAATCTGTCAAGCCTGATACCTCAAGTCGCAACTTAGATTTTTAAAGGAAAAACGCAAAACTGGACTTTATATCTTTCATGAAAGATGTAGGTACATCTCTAAAGGTTGCAAATAAACAAGAATCACCACAAAATATATTTTGTACAAAAATATATATACAAAACACTAACAGTTGAGCATACAGGATTTCAATTTCCGAAATCTGGACAGAACTTTCCCTAAGTTGCGTCCCATATTCCGAATCCATAACAGCTATATTATCTTTTTACATAAACATAAGAGTTGTAGGTATATGAATTAGCTTTCCAAATCATATCTATTCACTGTAAACGAAGTTATATAGAATGAGATACGCATACATTACCAAACACTACCCAGCTCAGAAACATATTTCATCACTTACCAAAGAGAAGGGTGTGTCTCGAATTCCAGCCAAAAGGACCAAAATTTTCTTAAAATTTTGTGAGTAATATCGTTAGAGGAAGTTCTACCCCTCTCTTAGAGTTAAGGAACCCCCAATTCTTATAGAGGAGGTGTGAAAATATATATTATCCAAGTGATGTTTATCACTTACTAGCTATAGCCAAAAGTCAGAGTTGGCTGCCCAAAAGTAAAAAGTTTGCTGCCCAAAAGTATACATATATCCCAATATGTATATATCTCTCCTCCCTTCCAAGTTATAAATAATTCCAATTAGAAAATTACATAAATACCCCAATACAATACCTTAAATTACGATTACAATTATGTTAAGCAAGTCTGCAAATATCATAAAATTTCAAGTTTCCAAAATGAGAATAAAACATTTGTAGTAATTAAGCAATAGTGTATCGACAACCGACTCTTGGTTAGTATTTAGGGGTGTTACAACTCTCTCCCCCTTAAAGAAATTTTGTCTCGAAATTTACCTTACACTAGTCCCGAAACATGTGCGGATACTGGGTCCTCATGTCTTCTTCTCTCTCCCGAGTTGCTTCTTTTCCAGAATGGTTCCTCCAATGTACCTTTACTAAGTGGATCCTCCTGTTTCTAAGTTTCTTTACTTCTCGAACTTGAATTAGGATAGGTTCTTAATTATACTTCAAGTCAAGATTAACCTCAATAGATTCAACTGGAAGAACATGAGATGGATTAGAATGATATCTTCTGAGCATAGAAACATGGAAACCATTGTGGATCTTGTCTAACTCCGGTGGCAAAGCTAATTTATATGCAACTGGTCCAACCCTTTCAAGTATCTCATATGGTCCAATAAATCGGGGACTAAGTTTTCCTTTTTGGCCAAATCTCATAATCTTTTTCCATGGAGACACCTTTAAGAATACTTTATCTCCAACTTGATATTCAATATCACACCTTTTTCTATCAGCCTATTACTTTTGTCTATCCGATGAAATCTTTAGAGAATCCTTGATCATTTTTACCTTTTCTTCTGTTTGTTGCACAATTTCAGGACCAATAAGTTTTCTTTCACCAACTTCACTCCAACAAAGAGGGGTCCGCCACTTTCTTCCATACAAGGCTTCATAGGGAGGCATTCCAATACTCGATTGGTAACTGTTATTGTAAGTAAATTCTATCAAAGCAAAGTGTTTGTCCCAAGTACCCTCAAACTCCATAATGCAAGCCCGAAGCATATATATCCTCCAAAATTTGTATCACTCTTTACGACTGGCCGTCTGTTTGAGGATGGAACGAAGTGCTAAATTTCAACTTAGTACCCAAAGCTTCCTGCAAGTTGCCCCAAAATCTAGATGTAAACCTTGGGTCTCAGTCAGATACAATAGACACAGGGATCTCATGTAGTCTTACAATCTCATTAATGTATAATTCGGCTAAACACTCAAGTGAGTAATCCATCATGATTGCTAAGAACTGAGCACTCTTGGTTAGCCTGTCCACAATCACCCATATTGCATCATGATTTCTCTGAGTGCGAGGAAGTCCATAAAGAAAGTCCATAGTAATTCTCTCCCATTTCCATTCCGGCATCGACAACGGCTGTAGCAAACCAACTGGGACCTGGTGTTCTATCTCTACTTGCTGACAAACCAAACATTTTGAAATGACTTCCGCAATGTCTCTCTTCATACCGTCCCACCAATAATGTTCTTTGATGGTCTGGTGCATCTTTGTACCTCTAGGATGCATTGCATATGATTATGTATGTGCTTCATTCATGATTTCTCTTCTCAATTTTTCATCGTTAGGAACACATAACCTATTTTGATAAAACAAGGTACCATCCTCCATTAATACAAAATCAAGATTTTCCCCATTTTGAACTTTTCTAGTCAATTTTTCGAGTTTCTCATCTAACCTTTGCGCTTCTTTCACCTGTTCAAGTAATATTTGTTTGACTTGCAAATTAGCAATAACTGAACCATTTGAATCAAGTGTAAAACAAACACTTATGGCTCTTAACTCAAGAAGTAAGGGCAACAGACTCAAAGCTAAGCTTGCGAAGGATTTTTTTCGACTTAAGGCATCAGCCACCACATTGGCTTTACCTGGATGATAGTTAATTGTGTAGTTATAATCCTTGATGAGTTCAATCCCTCTACGTGTTCTTAGGTTCAGCTCCTTCTGTTTACCCAAGTACTTTAAGCTCTTGTAACCAATAAATATATGACACTATTCTCCATATAAAATAATGCCGCCATAAACAAACACTATAGCAACAAGTTCAAGATCATGAGTAGGATAATTCAATTCATGTGGTTTTAATTTCCAAGAAGCATAAGAAATAACTTTCCCTTCTTGCATCAAAACACATCACAGACCTCCATGAGAAGCATTACTATATATTACATACTTTTTCCCTTCAATTGGTAGAGTAAGTATAGGCGCTTGAGTCAACAAGGATTTGAGAGTTTCAAAGCTCTCTTGGCATTTGTCATCCCAAATAAACTTTACTTCCTTCTGCAAGAGCTTAGTCAAAAGGGAGGCGATAATGGAAAATTCTTTCACAAATCTCCTGTAGTATCCTTCTAAGCCCAAGAAACTTCTTACCTCAGTTGGACTTTTTGGAGGTCTCCATTCAACAACTGCTTGTTTCTTACTAGGATCCACCTTCATGCCTTCGGTTGATACAAACTAACCCAGAAAAGCTACTTCATCAAGCCAAAATTAACACTTGGAAAGTTTAGCATAAAGTTCTTTCTCCTTCAACATTTTTAAAACAATCTGAAGGTGTTTTTCATGGTCTATTAGAAGAAGAGTCCAAAACTTATTTCCTTCAAAAGGGAAGATCACATTGCATTAGGGACATGTACTTGATGCATATGCACTCTACATGCGATCAAAAATATTATAAACCATGTAAGTGAACAAATAATCTAAATGGAACCTTTTCGAAGGCGAACAAATAATCTAAATGGAACCTTTTCGAAGGCGAACAAATATACAAGTAATTCACAACAAAAGTCCGAGAACCACAAACCTAGGCTCTGATACCAATACTTGATACCAATACTTGTAGTGACCCTTTCGAACGGATACTACCACTTAACCAAGAAATCTAATTAAATACTTCCGACATATAAAAGAGATTAACTATGGCCCTATTGATTATATTTTAGTAGAGGGATTAGGTTAATAAACAAAAACAAATAGTTAAGGATGTGCATCCTGCCCATTTAAACATTTACTTGATGCCAAATTGATATTGCGCAGAATTTTAACTTATGGTGGAAAAACCCTTCAAAAATATTATAAGCCAATAACTCACGAGATTTGTATGCATATATTGTCCTCACACTACAAAAATGATATAAAAAGAATATTACCAACTTTCGAGTACTCAAATTAGGTGGTTCATGCTTCATACAACCATTCAAAATTAGTGGCAAATTTAATATATTACAAGACTTGGGTTTACACACCCTAAAACAGTAAAACATGTAGTCATACTTATTTTACAACACATGGGGACTTGAACAAATTTGCCATCAAAATTTCATGTAAATGTACTACATATAGCTCATGTACAAATCCCAATTTATGCAAACTATAGATGCCTATATGCAAATGTGATCTTTCCATACAGCTCACAAAAACCCCGTCTCCACTGGCCAGCTTCAAGTATCCCTTCGAACGTTTCCTACGATAGAAACAACTATCGCTAAGCATAAAGCTTAGTGGTGTAAAAACTATATACATGGAGCCGCTACATTCACCAAGTTACCTTTCAAAATTCACGGGCAACATAATTGAAACATAATAAATAAATCAAGTGAATAATAAATTAAGTGTATCAACTTCTATATTTAAAGATCCAAGTGTCAAGAATGCTCATAGCACCATTTCCCAAGAGATCCAATACCAAGACTCGCCCAATATATACTATATACATCATACCGTCAAACCCATCATAACCAAGTATCAAGAAGGACTGAAGCCCTGTATCAAGAAAGACCGATTCCCTGTACCAAGAAGGACCGAAGTCCAATCATCAAGCGAATCAAGAACCATATTAAAAATGGTTTCCTAGTTCGTACTTAAAATGGACGACTTTTATACTTAAGACGAACCAAAAAATCCAGAGTCAAGATGGCAAATAATCCGAATCGATAGGCATGCCAATAGTGACAAAATCAAATCCACGAGAGGGACAAAGTCCCAACAAGAATTCCAAGTGATCAAGCAATCCGTACAGGTGGGCGAGTTACACAAGTGTCTTGAAAGTCTCAGAGAATATCAATACGACAATACAATGTGACAAGAAGTAACTAAGTTATCGAGATAACCCTTCAAATATACAAGCAGATAACAAGGGTACAAGAACAAGTTTATACCTAAACCTCGAGCTTTAGTATAGAAACAATCCAACAAAACTTCAAGAATTCAAACCGTAGCCCGACCAACGTATCAAGGTTCTCAACTTGTACACTAGTATATATAACCTTAAAAATACGATTAAATAACTTCTTTAACTTCTATTAGCTCAATAATGTTGACGTAAAACAGGATCATCATCACAAGTAAACCTAGCATGTACAAATACAACTATGCTCCCAAAACAGTGAATCTGTCCAGCCTGATACCTCAAGTCGCAACTTAGATTTTTAAAGGAAAAACGCAAAACTGGACTTTATATATTGCATGAAAGATGTCGGTACATCTCTAAAGGTTGCAAATAAACAAGAATCACCGCAAAATATATTTTGTACAAATATATATATTCAAAACACTAACAGTTGAGCATACATGATTTCAATTTCCGAAATCTGGACAGAACTTTCCCTAAGTTGCGTCCCATATTCTGAATCCATAACAGCTAAATTAGAGTTTGACATAAACATAAGAGTTGTAGGTATACGAATTAGCTTTCTAAATCATATATATTCACTGTAAACGAAGTTCTAGAGAATGAGATACGCATAAATTACCAAACACTATCCAGCTCAGAAACAGATTTCATCACTTACCAAAGAGAAGGGTGTGTCTCGAATTCCAGCCAAAAGGACCAAGGTTTTCTTGAAATTTTGTGAGTAATATCGTTAGAGGAAGTTCTACCCCTCTCTTAGAGTTAAGGAACCCCCAATTCTTATAGAGGAGGTGTGAAAATATATATTATCCAAGTGATGTTTATCACTTACTAGCTATAGCCAAAAGTCAAAGTTGGCTGCCCAAAAGTAAAAAGTTTGCTGCCCAAAAGTATACATATATCCCAATATGTATATAGCTCACCTCCCTTCCAAGTTATAAATAATTCCAATTAGAAAATTACATAAATACCCCAATACAATACCTTAAATTACCATTACAATTATGTTAAACAAATCTGCAAATATCATAAAATTTCAAGTTCCCAAAATAAGAATAAAACATTTGTAGTAATTAAGCAATAGTGTATCGACAACCGACTTTTGGTTAGTATTTAGGGGTGTTACAATTCGTTCTTCTGTTGGTCTTCTGCTCTCTCATAACAGAAGTACACTATGGTTCTCCTACATGAAGTATCTATGGATAATTGCAAAGGTGTTTCCACACCTATGGAATCTACTATAGTTTTTGATCCATCGCCCGATGATCATCTAGTTGATGGTTCCTTATATCGGCACATTATTGGAAACTTCATTACCTTTCATTCACGCGTCCAAACATATCTTTTGTTGTCAGCAAGTTGTCCCAAGCTATGCATCAACCATTTATGTCTCATTGGGTTGCTCTTAAACGAATTCTCCGATATCTCCATTCAACTACCTCTTTTGGTGTGCTCATTGCCAATGAAACTGATCGTAAGTTGCTCACGTACTCTGACTCGGACTGGGCAGGGGATCCTCATGAACGAACATCGACCACTGGTTATGTTATATATCTTTAAAGTTCCCCTATTTCATGGTCTTCAAAAAAGCAACGTTCAGTTTCTCGTTCATCTACAGAGGCAAAATATCATGCAATTGCTGCTACTGTTTCTGAAACTAA
>JAJOOS010013407.1:0-20982 GCA_029582725.1 Solanum chiquidenum
TGACACCCCCCCCCCCCCCCTCTTTTTTTTCCCTTGTTTTTTTGTACTTTCAGTTTCAGTTTCTAAAAGAAAAGAACATTCTGAGAGAGGGTTAAAAAAACCCAGTAGCTCCAATACCATGAGAAATTAGTAGAAAAAGAATTTCGAGTGATCAATTTGCAGATATCTTCACCACGCCGCTTATTGCTCTTCGTATTAATTACATTTGTAACAAGCTAGGTACATATGACTTGTATGCACTAGTTTGAGAGGGAGTGTTAGAATAAGAATAAGAACAAGAATAATATATGTAATCCTATCTAGAATAGGAGTAGGAATCCTGCTTGGAAAAGAATTATATTGTAGTGTCCTAGTTGGAAAAGGAGTCTAATGTAGTGTCTATAAATAGGGTCTCAATGTAATAATATAGATACACAATTCAATAATATTCTTCCCCTGTATTTCTCACACTTATAAATATATTTTATTATTATAGAGGATTCATATTGTTAACCTTTACAAGTTTATGGTTGAGATGTAGTTCCTTGTTGATTGATGATCATATTTGATTAGTGAAAACAGCACCATGTGCGTCCTGGTTATCAAGAAGGCTATAAATGATCTAATCTTTCTCGTATCTGTACCCGAGCCAAGGAAATCCATCATAGCATCTATATGAATTTAGTTTTTTCAGATTGCCCCGAAAAGCTAATGAGTTTAAACATTTGTATTTTAAACGGTGAAATGCATCTTCTACCTTCTATGAACTTTTTTCTTACCCACAAGATGAATGCTGGAACTGTACTTCAAATGTTTTTCATTTGTCTTTGTAGCTTCTCTTCTTTCTAACTTGTGAGGGTGGCTTTTCCAGTCTTATAGGCAATACCTAAAGCACCTGTAAAATCATTTAAAATGTTCAGTTAGTTGAGCCAGTATATCAACTTTCCAGTTCCTGGCAATTTGTCCTTAATCTAATGACCCAAGTATATCTTTTTGGCTTATATTGAGCTAGGGGGCTTTAGGTGTTTATTTATTCAGTTAATTATCTATTTCTGTAAATGTTTCAAAGTGCCTCTGTGTGGCATATAGCATGTCCTCTTGTGTGATGCCAATTTCTATCCAATGGTTAGGTTAATAAAAGAGCAGCCTACGCTGGACTTAGAGGGAAGAAGAAATCTAAAGGGACATTGTTTGATTGCTTCTTTAACTCATTTTCATTCTGTTATCCTGAAAACCCTTGGCAGATTGTCATCAAACTTCTTTCATGGAAGTTCAAGCAAGATATTGTGTGCTTATCATCAAAACTCCAAACTCTACTCTACTTTTCTAATGGGTGCAGAGCACATCCTCCTCCTTGATTCAGGTTCGTCCATTTGTAGAAGTCTAATTTTCTCCTACAAAGTTAATAAGCTCCATAATATTTCTTTACTTAAAAGAATATTGAAAAAAGCTCCCTAATATTTGTAAGCCTTGTATTTAATCAGTGTTGCCCCCATGATGGAAGGGACAAATAACCATTACAGGACTTTGGTCTGTCTTATCTCAAAAAAGGCGTGTCTCTATACAGAAATGCTTGCTGCCGAAACAATTATCTATCAAACTGGCAATTTGGTAAAGTTCTGCTGCATGGAATAAGATTCTAGTGCTTCTCTACCCAACTATGAAGTACCTTTTTGTTTCTTATTGATAAGTTGAGCTAAGCAAAAAGAAGAGAGTCATGTGAGCTAATCCTTTGTTCTTATTCTAGACGAAAAGAAATGAGAAAGAGACGAACATTTACTCTTCTATATAGTATGTAAAGGCTCACAGTGATAATTTTAGGCATAATGCATAAACATGACCTTTAACTTGGCTTTAGCGGACAACTATGCCCTCAAACTTTGAGTGTGTGCAAGTAGACACTTAAACTTGTATAAAATTGAACAAATGGACCCACGTGTCCTACATGGCATTATACACGTAGGACGCCACGTAGGACACAAAAATTTCATGTAGGGTGCCATGTAGGACGAATCTATCCATTTGTTCAATTTTATAAATGTTTAAGTGTCTATTTTGCACATCCAAAGTTAAAGGTCATAGTTGCTAGCTGATGCCAAGTTTAAGGGTCATGTTTATGTATCATGCCATAATTTTATTTTGCCCATTCGTCTTAAGTCATGAGACGGTAAATAGTGTCACGACCCAAAATCGGGTGGGATGACACCTGTCTTATCCCACCTGCATAGGTCAGCCTAAATCACCTTCTGCAAGGGTAATTGCAGAAATAAAAAAGAAAACAAAGGACTAAGAAAACACTACGCATCATCCATAATTATATATATAAAACCGTCCACAAAACTTGGTGTCATGTGTACAAGCTAATAGATAATAATATAGATTCAGTGAAAGTACAAGTATGAAAATCTCCAATTCTTGAATAGAATAATGACATAATATAAAGGGTATGTGACGTCTTTTGGAGCAACTAGCAGCTACCTCACGTATTCCTAAGTGCAAGCCTCGGACACAGATGTACGAAGGTGATCAGGATGAAATGGGTTTGTAACCTACACAAGTGTAGAAAAGCAGGGGAGTGTGTACCAAAAACAATACAATACTCAACAAGTATCCCTAACTGGCCCTAAACAAAGTGGTGACGAACACCCTAAACCCCGACACCATCCAAACCTCCAGAATACCACAACCTGCACAAAAATTAGAATCCAACACATCTTGCATATACAATAGTAATAAAGGACATAACACAATATAACTAACTCAACGAACAAGCAACACCTGTCTGATTCACAACAATATCCATAATAGGGTAAGGGGAATTCATGTAGCACTTATAAGAGAAATCAATCACCAATAATAATAAATCACTCATAAACAAATCACTCGTAGACAACAATCACTGATAATGAGGTGCAATTGCAAAGCAAATGTCATAATGAATGATGTATGTCTGTCCTACCGATACACAACCACTATTCAGTGGCCAGTCGGAACCCATGGGGAACATATCAGTTCATGCTCCTACCCTAGCGCGGGGCATGTCATATCCTCTTTGCCTTTTTCATATAATTTCATCAATTTCTCTTAGGGTCATTTCATACAAGAATTTAAACACCAATACAAGTAAGCAAGATCATATGCATAATGAGAAGATGGCAATTTCACTCAATAAATCAACAACACCACTCATGGGCATAACACCAATAAGGAAATTATAAGTCATCCAAGCCACTCATAGGCATTGTTAGAATAGTAACAGGTATATACAATCCTACTTAAAATAGGAATAGTAATAGTAATAAGAATAGTATATAGTGTCCAACTTAGAAACAAATTGTATTGTAGTGTCGTAGTTGGAAAAGAAGTCTATTATAGTGCCTATAAATAGGGTCTTTGTAATAATGTAAAGACAACAATTCAATAATATTCTTTTCATATATTTCTCACATGGTATCAGAGCCCTTACGAACTTGGTAGAGAATCAAAGAGCATCCGCTACCGGCGGGTGTTTAATACTGATATATGCTTCCTGTTTGGCCAATGATTTTGTTAACAAAAGTAGGGCCAATAATATATGCATGAACCCCGTATTCAAGGGAAGAAAACTCAGTCAGACAGGTCACCGTGCATCAATCTCCGGTGACTTTCTAGGGTTGTTTGTGTCAACCCCATATCCGTCGGTATTTCTATAGCATCGTGCCAACTTTTCGGTGACTACTTTTTCAATTTAATTTATATAGCACCATGCGATCTTTTCGGTGACTACTTTTTCTTATCTAATTTGTGTAGCACCGTGCCATCTTTCGGTGACTACCTTTTTCATATCTAATCTGCAAATTTTTTATATTTAATTTGTGTAGCAGCGTGCCATCTTTTCGGTGACTACTTTTTTTATATTTAATTTGTGTAGCACCGTGTCATTTTTCCAATGACTAACTTTTTTTCATATCTGATTTGCATAGCACTGTGCATCTTTACAGACTATTTGTCATATTTAATTTGTGTAGTACCGTTGATTTTTCCGAACTACTTTCAAATATCTGAGTTGCATAGCACCGTTTGTCTTTTCGATGACTCCTCAGATTTGATTTGCATAATTCCATTCGTCTTTTCGGTGACACCTCAAATTTGATTTGTGTAGGGTTGTGCCATCATTCCGACCTACCCATATAATTTCTCTTTTTCAGTATGGTTGTGCCATCATTTCGATCCTACCCATATTATTTCTCTTTTTCAATAGGGTTGTGCCATCAATTCGACCTTTCCTATATAATTTATGTTTTCTAGTTGGGTTGTGCCATCATTCTGACCCTCCCATATAATTTTATTTCTTAGATTGTGGCCACTTTCAACTATCAATTCTAATATTCCGGCGTATGAGCATGTTTCAGCCAGTTTTTAGGTGACTTTCTTGTTTAATATCGACTCGTCTATTGATTCCAACATAATCCATATATTTTATACTAGATTTTGAACACTTCCGGCGACTGTTGCATTGTGAAGAAGTTTATATGGAGCAACCACCTAATTTGTTGCTCGAGGGGGAGTTTACTAGCCTTGTATGTTGATTGTGTTAGTCACTCTATAGTCTGGAACAGCCTGTGCAAGCTTGGTTTGGGAAGTTCAACACTGTAATTTATCACTCTGTGTTTTATCATCATTATGCATCAAATCCAGTATTTCATGAGAAGACTAAGCGAATTGAGATTGATTTATTATTTTGTGAAGTCGATCTCAACTTGTAGATATCTCACCAAGCTCCTCATTGGTCCTCGTATTAGTTACATTTATAACAAGCTGGATACATATGATTTGTATGCACTAGCTTGAGGGGAGTGTTAGAATAGTATTAGGTATATACATCCTACTTAGAATAGTAATAATAATAGTATATAGTGTCCTACTTAGAAACGGATTGTATTGTAGTGTCCTAGTTGGAAAATGAGTCTTTTATAGTGTCTATAAATAAGGTCTTTGTAAAAATGTAGAGAGAACAATTCAATAATATTTTTTTCATATATTTCTCACATGCATAATATACAGTAATGACTCAAACAAGTGCAATTAACCCCACATGTTTGACTTTAGTGTTCGGGTGGATACTTGTCGCTTTGTCCACATGCACCCCCCCCACTATTCCCCGTTAAACCCAATCACAAGCTCAACATGTAGAGTCTAAAACACTTTATAAAAGAGTCAATCCATTTGCCTTAGAAAATTAGAACGGGTCAAGTCTGAGCCTTTCCCTTGCGACGAGCCTCATAATCCACACAATCTATACAATTACAATTTAAGAATGCGTAAAGATGAATAATAACACCTATGTTGCTATTTCTTGAGATTCGGGTCCAAAACAACCCAAAAAGTCAAACCCGAGGGCTAAGAAAATTTTGGATTTTTATTGGAAAACATGTTACCCAAGAATTTAGGAACTCACATTGAAAAACGAGTTAGAAATCACCGCCAAACGCCTAAAATACTACAATCAAAGTTCATCATAACTCCTCAATTTTGGATTTGAAATCATAAGATTTTTTGTTAAAATTGATAGGTAAACAATGGGTAACGAAGTATTAGTGTTAAAATCACTTAAAAGTTTTGACTAGAAATCTCTTTTTGAAATCGTCTAAATTAAGCTCTTAACGTCAACAATGGAGAAAAGGGAATAAATCACATTTTGAGGAATTAATTTATCTGCCCAGGTATTGTTCTACGCGATTGCATCACCCTTCACACCATCGCGAAGAAAAAAGTAGGTCAGTCCCAATTTGGTGTCACGACCCAAAATACACCCTAGACGTGACATGGCGAATAGGATCATGAGAGACCCTAAACAAGCCACTTGACATAAGCATGACGCAACGAAATTCAACTTAAGAGATATAACGAAGATAAGTCTCAAAGCATAAGATGACATAACTACTAAGTTTGACCCAAGCCTTTCTAATATCACAAGAGTGGTTGAGACGTAATCCATACACCACGTACAAGTGTGAAACAAAAGTGATCATAAAAGCAATAAAGGAACTAAACAACAATGGCCTTGTCCTCGGAGCATGAGGACTCACCAATCAATGATCAAGCTGAGCAATCTCGAGCTAAGCACGTTTGGGAGGATGAGCGTCGGACCCTATATTATAAGACAATATAAGCACAAGTATGCATTAGTACATTAAATGTACTAAGTATGGAGAAATGCATAATTACATAGACATGATAATATGAGAACTTTAAACATTATATGCATGTCCAAGTAATACGTACTAAGAGCTTTAATAGAGAAAACCATGAATCATAAGCAAGGTCAATGCATACTTAAAACATAAGGAAGCTTTCATAAAACTTTGAAGAAACGTAGCTCATTTGTGGGATATTTTCCGTTAACAGACAATAAATTCGGAATGACCCTCGCATCGAAAAAGGGAAACTACTTGCCAAGGTAGAAATCTGTTACATCCATTTATAATTGTTATTTTGGATCCACTAGCTAGGTCATTTAAGACAATCCTACCGGGGCACGTAGTTTGGGACAAGAGAATTGCTATCAACGACCAAACCTCAACTAGCAGTAGGACTTTCATTCCAAAGTCCTCTCGATGCTAAGTAAGTTTCAAAGGGAATGATGTAATCACATTCATATCAAAATACTTGGAAAGACACATTTTAGACTACTAATTTAATCACAAGTTCATATAAGAGTAGTTCCTTTCAAAACCATGATTCTATAAAACTTTCATATTAGATACTTACCTTTCTAAGAATCTAAATCATGATTTCATTCATATGTGAGGAAAAACCTTTCACAAATCATTGATACTTATTTCAAAAGCATCCATAGTTCATAAGTCATCTTTTTCATAAAACATGCACATGTTTCATAATCAATTTCATGATCAAATTTCATGCATTCATAAACATTGTTCATAATTCAAGTTTATAAAATAGACATAGGCATGGGTCCATATAAAATCAATTAAAATTCATGTAATTGAATCAAATCATGCATAATAAGATTGAAAATAAACTATTGAATCATAATAAATAGGATCCATGGAGATTAAAAAAAAATAAAAAAATATATATATAAAAAAAGGATCCATGGAGATTTACATAAAACCCTAATGGAATTGGGTGAAATCAATTTAAGAGATTTAGATTCTTTTGAGACCCAATGAATGTAAGGAATCCATTGGTGAATTCCACATACCTTAGGTAATCAAAACCCTAGCAATGTAGAGCTTAATGAAACCCTAACCTTCACCTTGAGAGCTCTTGAGAGAATTTGGAGAAGAAGAAATTAGGGATTTTGGGAGAGTTTGAGTGAATAAGAGAAATTAGGCTTAGTTTAATGAGTACAAACGGTTATAGGGTAGTTATAGGGCCAAAACAACGTAGTTTAGGGATTAATTGGGTAGGAAAAGACCAAAACACTCTTGCTAAAAAATTATCGGACAAGGTCTACGATTTGGACCTATGGTCCGTAGGTCTTTCTACGGGCCGTCCTGGTCAATCATAGAACCTGTTATTGAGGCGTAAAATCTATTCCACTTCCACGAAACTATTCTACGGGTCGTTGTCCATTCTATGGTCCGTAGAACCCAACTTTAAGTCCAAAATTTTACTACGATTAGATCACTCCTACGAACCATCCTATGAACCCTCCTACGACCCGTAGAACTTCCTACGGCTCGTCCTGTTCACTCGTAGGTCAAACATCAGAGACTGGATATTGTCAAAACTCAAACCTAGTCTTACGACTTCCTTCCTATGTTCCGTATAGGGCTGGGCATGCGATAATTCGGTTCGGTTTTGGTATTTCTTTTTCGGTTTTTGTAATAGATGTACCAAACACCGAACTGAAATAATTTAGCTCGGTTCAATTTTTGTCAATTCTGTTCGGTCTTTGTTAGTTCGGTTTGGTTCTTGTTATTCAGATTTTTGTTAATAAAATCAAATACCTGGAGGCTGGTCGCCGGTCGGCTTGCTGCCGCTGGTCGTTGGTCGCTGAAATGAGAAATCACTGACTGCTGAGACACTGACTGGCCAGCTGCCGCTGGTCGCTGGTTGGCAGTGGTCACTGGTCGGCGGCGGTAATTAAAGAATGTGAGGGATCAGGGAAGTGGGAAGTGCGACGTCACTACTCGCTGGTGCCTAATGGCTAATTTTGGAAAGTTGAAAAATGAAAGGAAAAACCTAACTTAATTTTGCATTTTCTCTATAATATTTAATATTAATAATTAATATAATATTAATATATATTATAATATAATATATTTCGGTTTAATCAAGATACCAAAATATACAAAATTACATACCAAAAACTGAATCGAAACACCGAAAATACGAAAACTTATACTGAAAACCAAAATACCGAAAAAATTCGGTATTTCGGTATTTATGCCTAGCGCTAGTCCGTAGGTCTTCGTACGATCCATAGGTAGGACTCGTAGACTTTGCATCACGCCCAAAACTGACCTTTTTCCTTTCCAACTCAACTTCCAGTTTTCGAGGTGTTACATTTGGTCTATGTGATCGCGACACCCGTTAAGGCCACTACTTACTAACTTCTCACCAAAAAGACCAAAATGCTCTCGGAACCCTCGTAAACTGAACCAAAGTCCTGCCTATGCCTAAAATCACCACATGAAACCAACATAATCGATGGATATTGAATTCGTCCGAACCTCGAATGTTCACCAAAGTCAAACTTTGGCCGAAAGTCTCCCAAGAACTCAACTCACAGGCTCAAATCCATATTAAAACCTTGGAATTGAAAGCGACAACCCTTTTAGACTAAATTCCACGTTCCGGAGTTGATGGAACTGACAAAACTTCATTCTGAGGCTCATAGCTCTGGATTTTGACTAAAGTCACCCATTTCCAAATCAAATGCCTTCAAAACTCCTTATGCTACCAATTTCAAAAAAAAGTTTTCAAAACTCTTAACTTTTCGATCTGGTTCCAAATCTAATCTCATATACTGATTGTCACGACCCAAAGTACACCCTAGATGTGACATGACGTATCAGACCCCGAGAGACCCTATACAAGCCACTTAGCATACATCATACAAGATAATAGAAATAATAGAGTTTAAAAGGTAGCATTTCATACAAAAGAGTGTAACAAAAGCATAATTTTAACGTAAGTCTCAAGGTCATCTAATACATCATAAGGAAAGTGATTCGGATGTTACCCATACATCACATACAAAATCTAAAATGGAAATGACATAAAGCAATAAAATAGTCTTGGTCCTCTGAACACGAGGACTTAACAATCTTCAAAGTTTATGAAGGATCACTAGTCGTGAGTATGGGAGATAGGAGCGTTGGACCCTACATTAGTGAAACAATGTAGGCACAAGTATGCATTAGTACATGGAATGCACTAAGTATGAGGCAATATGCATGAACATAGGCATGATAACATAAGTAACTTAAAACAAGTAGGCATGATCATAATGGGACATTTAAAAGCTTTAAAGAAGAGATGACATGAAAATCATGAAAGCATGGTCAAGTATATTAACATAAAGGACATGAGAAAAGCTTTGAAGAAAACATAGTCATTTTGTGGAATATTAGCTTTAACCAACAATAAGACCATGAGAGCTATATCATGGAATTCAGTATATCCCTCGTATCGAAAGAAGGGGAAACTACTTGCCAAGGTAAAATCCGTACATATCATCATTTGCTTAAGTGGATCCACTAGCTAGGTCATTTAAGTCAATCCTACGGGGGCACGTAGTTTGGGATTAGAGGTTGCTACTAGGGACTACCCTATTTGAGCCTCCACCTCAAAGCCCTCTCGGTGCTAAGTCTAAATCCCAACGGAATGGATAAAAGTCAAATATCATTTCAACATAGGAAAGGCAATGATCAATACCAATCCACAACTTTTAAGATCAAAACATAGAATAACTCCTTAAACATAATACAACATAAATGAGAAAACCTTTCACCAATGTTAATTCAATTGTGAGAAATACCTTTCACAATCATGGTCATCATAGTAAGTGAGAAATCCTTTCACAATAACATCAATACGTTCCTTTCAAAGCATCATCAATTCATTTACAATAACTTTATGAAAACATGCATATCTTCATAAATTCAAAATTCATAGTTCATAGGTTCATCATGGGATCATGGCTGAAAGCCTAAATTAGGCATGGGTAAATGCAATTTCAACTAAATATCATTGATTAACATCAAATAATACATTAGAAGACTTAGCTAATCATAATTGAATGAAACTAACATTCATTGAATTGAAACCCTAATTTGATCAATTGGAAATTTTGTGGAGAAGTTGAAATCCTTAGAGACCCATGGAGGAAAGGACTCCATGGGTGAATACACACATACCTTGATTCTTTAAGCTCAAGAAAATGGAGAATTTGGAGACTTGAATGGAACCCTAACTCTTCTTCTTCCTCTTTAGACTTGAGAGAATTGGAATGATGAATTTGGTCAAGCTTAGGGAATTTAGGAGAATGAGTTGAAATGGGTAAATTTGGGGTTTAAAACGTTTATATAGGGCTTAGGGTAGTAGGTAAAACGACATAGTTCTAGGTTAAATCATTTAGGAAAGACCCAAAAGCCCTTTAAAAATAACTGTCGAGCCTCACCTACCGTCCATATGAAAATTATTTTGGATCAACTTTTGACGGAACCCATGTACAGCTCGTAGGTCTTCCTACGATCCGTACATGCCAACCGTATAAACCAACTTTACCCTTAAAATTTCACCAAGTCTGGGACTCACCTACGAGACCTACCTACGACTCATACAATGGTTGACAAACCGTCCTGGTGAACTGTAAAAAGGTTACTGGGACTTGATTTTAGAAAATTACTTTACCTACTTCCTACGGTGGCCATCTACAGCCTGTAAAAGCTCCTACGGTCCGTAGATGGGACCCATAAACCAGACTTCAGTTCAGAAATTTATTTTCCTCCTTTTTCCAAGTTCCGACTGATCAAACATGATTCAGGGAAACTATCGAGAGGGGCCAAATGATAATTTTCCAAAAAATTTACAAAAATGAACTTCAAGGTCATTACAAATAGTCAAAAAGTTACTTTCTTTGATCTCGATCCTCTTGCTGCTAGACCCAATTTTATGATAAAAGGAAATATTGTATGTATGTCTCTGTGGTTATATGCCTACTTTCTACATGATGTAAACTGACCTTCTACAAAGAGAAGCTTACAGTTAACACTTCTATAGATGGCACCTGACACTTGTATTTGATTTACTAATTCGATGAATCATATTGTTTATATTTTAATAACTATAGAATCTTTGGGTTGTCTTTCAAGGGGTTGAGTCAACCAAATTGGTTGGCCATTTTCATTTCCCTGCACTAAGACCCTTCTCCCAGTTAGATGGTTTCCTAGAAAAAGAATATTAATTTCTTTGGTGTAACATACGTGGCAAAGAAGGGGACCAAGATGATATATTTTTGTAACCTGGGTAGATCTCCAAAAGGAATTTTCTTGTAATGATATGTTATTGCGCTTGCGACTTGGACCTTTTAAGAGCAGCTTGTCACTGACTCATGCTTGTGTGTTTATATCATGTAGTGAGATCTGACATTTATGTGATTTTTCTAATATACCAGGATAGGTTCTTTGCATATGGTGTAATGCTTCAAATTGAGGGAAATAATTTGGAGAACTTGACCAAATTTACAAAACTGGAAATTCCATATGGCTATGATGAAATTAATTTTAAGTTTGCTATGCTTTTTCTATCTAAATTATAGGTTTCTAGCTTTTATTCAGACCCATAACTGATACTTTTTCTCTATTATATAACAGTTTGCAGATGTCATAACCCTGGAGTAGCTGGACACGGGTGTTTTTGTGTGTGCCTCATGCTTGATGCAAAGGTTCAGATTTGTTTGCTTGATACTTTCTGTATAGTTACTCTGATATATGCACTACTTCTACAAGGAAAGTTTGTTGCTGAGGCCATGTGCGTAGTTGCTGCAAATACAAATGTTCCCGTGAGTGTCAAATGCAGAATTGGACTTGATGATCATGACTTGTACAATGAACTATGTAAGCTCTTCAAACTTTCCGTTCCTCACAGGAAATGAGAATCAAAATTCAATTCTTCAATGATCAATCTTTTGATTTGTACTTGTTCCTTCCTCTCGTCTTGTGGATTACAACTCCATTTTTTTGCCCCGGCTTGATTCAAGAAAATCATCAAAATTGAACTCCGTTAGTTTCTTTATAATATATTTCCAAGCCGGTCTTTGCTAACCTTGTAACTGCTTGAACTTTCAAGTAGATCTTAGAGAGCTGACAATAATTTGTCACTATGAACTAGAAGCAAATTCATGACCACTTAACTCGTAGTATTAGCCATGTCCCAAAAAACCCAAAAATTGGTGGGAACTTGAAAATATTTAAAAACCAGATTTTCTAAATCGGATCAAATTTTATGGTCAAAATAAATCATGAAAATCTACTCACAATGACCATATGTATTTTTCTGGAACTTTCTCTTCTCCTATTAAAACTTTTTCCTTTTTTGAATTTTTGACCTTTTTACACTTCTATACAAACAATCATGGATTCTATCAACATTTTGAAAACTTTGATGGGCCAAATGTGAATTTTGCCTCACCTATAAACAAAACTCTTTACCCCCAAACTCTCATAAGTCACACCCTCTCCTCTCTCTCTCTCTCTTCCCCCAAAGGGATTTCTCCCAAAATTCCTCATACACAAAAATCTTTATCTCGCGTATGGCCTTTCACACAGCTTGCCCAATCACCTGGTACTACATTCTTTTCAACATTCTTTTATTTTTGAGTTATTTATTTAGAATTTTGTTTATTTTCTCTCTTTTTTTATCACTCTTCTCGCTACTCTCTGTTATCTAGTCAAATGGGTTTCTTTGTTTTATGGTTTTAAGTGGTTTAGTGGGGTTTTTACGACTCATCGAGCATTTTTGGATGTGGGTTTTGGTGACTTTTTGGTGTAGTGGGAGGATCTGTTAGCTTTCCCGTTTTCTTTCTTTATCGATGGATGTGAAATTGGTTTCTTGGGTTTATGTTTTGTTCTTTTCTTTTGAATTTCTGACCCAATTGAGTGTTTTGGTATTTTTTGGTGCAGCCGAAAGATCTGCTTCTGCCCACATGGGTTTCCAAAGGGTAAAAATGAGTTCTTCAGAGATGTGACTAGACTTGAGGAGTTTATCAAGGACCCATGGGGTCTTAAGGCCAAACAACCTGCCACAATTCAGGTTAAGGTGCCCAAGCTTAATGCTGCTCCGCCCCCACAGGCGCCTGTAGGTGATGGGGGTGGTGGAAGCGGCGGGGATGGTGAGGAGCCATCTGCTATTGCTTCAGCTCAGACCAAGCGCGCTGCTTTGCAGAAGAAAGCTGCTGCTGCATCTATGGCGGCTGAGGATTTTGCTAGACGATTTGAGTCTGGAGATGTGGAGGTTAGGAACCACAGTTCTAAAAAACATAGATTTTCATGAATTTGAATGTAGAAGTCATTTGGATTTAAAATCTAAATAATGGTTAGGATGTTTCTTTTGTCGTTCCTCACATTCAACCGAATAGATGTTGTCACTCACCAGCAGAATTTTTGTATTCTAAAGGTGCACTGTTACTGAACTTGTAATAACCCCCTTTCATTGCTCATTCTGCTGTTATTCATTTCTTTTTCTCTTGGGGGTGTGGAGGCTGGGAGCTGGAATCATAAATTGTTACATGATAGTATTCAATCTTTTTATTTACAAATAAATATCTTCCCTCAGGGCTCCATGAAAGATGTTGGTGGAGAAGAACATGGTCTATCGAATGTCAAAGTGATGTGTAGGCTATGCTTTTCCGGTGAAAATGAAGGAGGTGAAAGTGCAAGGAACTTGATGTCATGCAAATGTTGTGGGAAGAAGTATCACCGAAGCTGTTTGAAAGCGTGGGGTCAACATAGAGGTACTCTCATAGGCCACAATTTGTCAGTTTTTAGTGTTGTACTTTTGCCAATATGCCCTTTCCTACAGATCTTTTCCATTGGAGCTCATGGACATGTCCCTCATGCCGGCTTTGTGAGGTAAATTTTTTGATTCATTTCAAAAATATAATGAAACATAGTTGGTTTTACTTTTTAATAGCTGCCCAAAACATGGCAATTGTACGGTGAGTTGCTTTCGTTTTCTTTTTTTTGTGAATGAGAAGGTCAAAGCTAATTCGACAAGACATTGACTTTTATTACCTAACAAAATAGAAATAACAAATTAATCGGAGATATCAACTGATGCCTTAATTTTCTTTGGTAGCCATATGTAATGTAGGCATTTTAGGTTCTAGCCTACTTCCTAGCCCTATGAGAGGTCACCCATGTCAGTTTTGACCCACAAATCTTGGGTAAGGTACACTGGTTAAAAAAAGAGATTCTGACCAAGGTTGATGTCAATACTATGGAAAGAGGTTTTTTTCAACATCTCTGTGTCCACATGGACAGTCAATTGAAAAACAAGATATTGCTTTTAAGTCGATGCTCTTAAATGGATCCCTCCATATGTGTATGCCTGTATGGTGTATTACAGTCAATGGAGGAAAATTTGACCCATGGCCCCACTTATATGCAAACCCATTAGTTACTAATCATACACTTGCCATATCAACTACCTTTTGTTCTGTAAGAAACGGAAAGACTATGTTCCGCTAGATCAAGTAGACCCAACTCAGATAAGCACCATTCAAAACCAAATATGCTGCAAGCCATAATAGCTTATAATGATAAGCCCACGTTGGAACCCCAAAACCTGGTTGTAAGAAGTTATTTAATGACACTAGATGATTTCTTGGGTTGTTAGACAGAGTTACCTAAGTGTGCTGGTGGAAGGTACCTAAGGGAGTTTTGTTGAAGTGCGTGCAAGCTGGTCATGCGCCACGGTTAGTTGAAAAGAAGTCATTTTGTGTGAAATGAGTCACTATAGTTCCATTACTTCCATGTTTCACTTTTTGTGGTGTAAAGTTTGTCATGTTAAGTTTGCAAGTTTGTTGCAGAATCAGATTAGATTTTGGTTTTGTTGTTCCCCCTCTGTTTCTCCAGCTTTCTTTTTCGGGGTCTTTTGTGCTTTTTTCCTTGTGTTCTTTGGTGACTTCAATTTTAGTTTTTTTTTTAAGGAAGACTTCTATTTTAATTTTTGTTTCAAATTTAACCTTCAGATTGTTTGGAATGAGGTAGTTTAATCCGTCTAACCAATGGGTAACCAAACCAAATCAAACAAGATGCTATAACCAACCAGCCTTTATCCTTTATCCCTTCCTTTGCTACTCCCTCCCTGGTACCACTAGACTTGCATCTAGGTTTTACTATGGAGGTTGCTTGGGGGATAGAGAAATAGCCTTGTAGGTTGGGATAATGGTAGGATTCGATAAGTACTTCAAAAACTGAAAATTGCAAAAAGAGCAATAAGCAGCAAACGATTCATCAAACATATGAAATAGAATGAATATAAATTTTAACAAGGTCACAGAATAATGATGGTCAATAGCAGCATTGATTTAGGATTCTCAATAAATTGACTACAACAAGAATTAATCAACTATAAGAACAATTATTTTGCAGCATTCAGTTTAATATTAAATTGCTGTAGTAACTATACATAAAGTTGAAAAAGAAGCTCAAAATCAGCAGCAGTTGAAGATGGGAACTTGCATACAAGGAAAGTGTTATCTTTGAAGAAGAAAAAGAACAAGAAATTTTAAGGATATACAGAATCCTTACCTTACTACATAGACAAGTCAATCCGGTTGATTAATTCGATGTTTGGAAACAATGGAATGTTCTTTGATTCCAATGTTTGGAGGTGGGGTTTGGAAATAATGGGATGTTCTCTGTGAAGTCCTTTTATGAGAAACTATTGGTTATGGAGGAGATGACCTTTTCCATATAGCAATATGGATCTCATGGGTGCCGAGGAAGGTGCGCGTTGTTTGCGTCAGTTGGTGTTACATGTGTAAAGAAGCGGGTGAGGAAGTGTCCCTATCGAGTAGGATTATAAATGAAACTATGTGCTGCTCTTTTTCTTTTCAAAAAAATTCGTTTGCATAAAGAAACTCTTCTGTTTGATAATTGAACATGCATTCTGGATCATTCTCATGTGATTATTGTATTTTTGGCTATTTGATGTCTGTTATTGTTCAACTCATGTTCTTATGCTCACTATATTGCTCATTATATACTGACTGTATGTACGCTCCTTGTTTGGTGTAGGGCTGTCAAAGAACTGGAGATCCAAACAAGTTCATGTTTTGCAAAAGGTGTGATGCAGCTTATCACTGTTACTGTATGCAGCCTCCACACAAGGTGGATTCTCGTGTCTTACTCTTTTAGTTTTGTATAATAATAAAAGTAGATTATACTAAGTTGTTTTGGGGATGTGCAGAACGTTAGCAGTGGGCCTTATTTATGCCCCAAACACACAAAGTGTCACAGCTGTTGTTCTAATATTCCAGGAAACGGACTGAGCAAGAGGTATGTAGTATAGGGCCATGAGCAGCTAGTGGGACATTCTCTTGGATTCAAGTTTTGCTATAAATGTTAATTGAACACTCTAATTAACTTCATTTTAGTTAAAATGCTTATTCATGTACTTTTCTATGTTGTTTTTTCTGTATCTTTACAGAGGAGCATCATGTAGGAGTTCCATTTGATTTAAGTTATATATTCTGATTTATGGAAATCATTTAAGACATTGCATATCCTATGTAAATTATTAAAGGCTTTGCATATCCTATGAAAATCATTTATGGCATTGCATATTCTATGGCCTCTGAACCATTGATATCTTGATCCATGACAGGTGGTTTTTAGGATACACTTGTTGTGATGCCTGTGGAAGATTATTTGAGAAGGGAAACTACTGTCCTGTTTGTTTGAAGGTAGGTATTATGGCGGTTTTTGTTATCTGAGCTTCTCTTTGTTTAATTTTACAATGAGGTTCTTTGTACTATGGTGATTTACTAATGCGAAGTTGCTAATTTGTCTGCTAGTATTACGTGATGCCTTTTGCTTTCATTGCCTTTCCAATGCAACTGAGTGTTTTTCTTCTCATGTCTATGGGGAATGGAATTAATTGTTTTTTGTAATGTAGGTCTATAGAGATTCTGAATCAACACCTATGGTCTGCTGTGACATTTGCCAGCGCTGGGTGCACTGCCAATGTGATAGCATCAGGTTTATCTTAGATATTGCTTTTAAGAAAATTAATTAATTGGTTTTGCTTTGGTGCCTTTCTCATGAAGTGCAATTTTATTTCTTAACACGGGAACAAATATGGATGTGCATTAGGTTAGACTTTTCTGTTCTGGAATTAAATATCACAAATTTATTATTGACAGCATCCTATGCCTTTTGTGGTGTTCTTGCAGCAGATTTTTCTATGTTAAAATATAAAAAGTGTTTCCTAGAATAGTCTCCTCATTCCCCACTGACTATTATTGTTTCATTGAATAACTGAATGGCATTTTGGGGACTGCAGTTTATGCTGCATTCTGCCTTGTTAAGAGTCGAGTCAGTTGACAGGGCGCTAGTTCTAATTTCCAGAAAGCTCCTCTTCTTCCCATCACTATATAAATATCCTGACATCGTTGTAGTTTTCCAATTTGTTCTCATGTCATTCATGCGATATAAAGCTGTTAAATTATGTAACCTTGATTGTACTTTCAGTGAAGCTTTGAAAGAGGGACTCCATTGGAAGTTCTAATTTGAAAATGGGTATTTGCTTTGCAGCGATGAAAAATATTTGCAGTTTCAAGTGGATGGAAATTTGCCGTATGCATGTCCAACATGCCGCGGAAATAGTTATCAGGTGTGTTTTTGGCTGTGATTTATTTCACAAGAAAAGTTAAACGAGAACTCTATCCTAATAGTTTTATATTAATGTTCTCAGGGGAGAAATCTTGAGGATGCTGTTCAGGAGCTTTGGAGGAGGAGAGATGTAGCTGATAGGGATTTAATTGCAAGTTTGAGGGCAGGAGCTGGGTTGCCAGTTGAAGATGAAATATTTGCTATTTCATCCTTTTCAGATGATGAAGATGGTCCTCCTGTAGTAAAAAATGAACACAGTCGATCTTTGAAGTTTTCTCTTACAGGTTTAGTTGACAAATCTCCCAAAAAGAGCAAGGAATATGGAAAGAAATCTTCTTACAAGAAATCTGGTAAAAAGAAAGGGTTAACTGGACACAAGGAAGGACATCCAGATGCTCCATCAGGTGGATATAGTGTTGGTGATGTCCAGAATGAAGAATTGCAGGCTTATGGGGAACTGGAAAGCTTTTCTTCTCCTGTTGGTAGCTTGACAGAAGGTACATGTTCAATTAATCAGGCAGGGGTCATAAAGCACAAATTCATAGATGAGGTTACTGGAAACATGGGTAAGAGGACAGTCCAAATGAAAGGTATCAAGCCTCAGCTTTTGGATGAGGATGATGTTGGAATTCAAACAAGCATACCAAAGACCTCTAAGGGGTCAAAGCTTGTTATACATTTGGGCTCGCGGAATAAAAACATAGCAGGTTCCCCGAAGTCCAATGCTTCAAGCTGTCAGAAAGAACAAGAATTGACTACTTCAAATGGTAAATTTTTTTCTATATGTTGTCTTCAGGTTCCTCTTTCTCTCCGTTTTCTTACTTGGATGAATCTTGTTTATAAACACTATGGCATGGCTTCTCCATAGAATTTGATGACTGTAAATATGCTTTTCTACTAGCTTGCGTCACTTATGTCACAAAAGCTATGGTTTTCTAAATTGTTATCTCATCCAGACAAAACGTTGCGCCAGTGAGAAAGATGTATAGTTTTCCTCTGTGCATTTTTTTATTCTTGGAGATTTTCATCTGTTATTGGTAAGGACTTCATATATAAGTTTCCCTTGGGCTTTAAGTGGTAAGGACACATTGTGGGATTTATGGATTAAGCACATGTTGCGGGTTCAAACCCAACCTCCGACCAAAGCCTGACATTTAAGTAAAGAAGGGTAGATGGGAGTGCTCATTATCCCTACAGTTTTGAACCTTATGTCACTGGCCATCAAGGATATCTTTGTTATTAGATGGCTAAGGAATATCATAAAATACCGTGATTCTTGGGTTGCTTTTTGTTTGTAGAAGTCACAAGCATCTCTAATATACTTGGTTATAAAGAAAAAACATATAAGTTGGCTAAGGAATATCATAAAGTGCCGTTATTCTTGGGTTGCTTTTTGTTAGTAGAAGTCAGAAGTATCTCTAATGTACGTTCTTGAATGCATTTTGTTGTAGATAAAAAACTATCATGGATGTAAACTTATACTGCATATTTCTTCTCCTTACCTTGGTGAATTGATTGCCTATTTGGCACACGAGGACTGTGTGCTTTAGTAATCATGTGAAATGATGTTTGTTCTTGTTTTTTTTTTTTTTTTGCTTCTTCATGACTCAAGTGGAAAATTCTTGTGAAAGTAAAGTAAATGGGGATTTTAAGTCACGTCCTCAAAGTTTGACATAACAATGTTAATCATTTATTAAAAAATGGTAAAAATGTAAGCCTTAAAACTTTTTTCTTTTAATGATCTTGACAAATCTTAAAGGAGTAGCACTTATGTACATCTTACTCACAAACTTCTTCCCTTTTCTCAGAACGCTGAATTTGACGTCTTAATGGATGCACTCTGGCATAAACCAGAGGGTTCTCTTTATAGAACTCTTTATATATAAATATATATATGTAGTACAATAAAGGTGACATGACATGTATATTTGGTTTTCTTTGGTCTGGGAATGGAGGATCTGTTCTGTACTTGACAAAATTCTCCAATTCTTTTTCTGCTATGGTGTTCCTTCTCTATTTTATATGCTACATCAGTTGAGATTTTTTCCTCTGTGTGAATACTTGCAGCTGAAGAGTTCGGAAAGCTGCAAATGACCCACTAAAGATTAAAAGTTATATAACCTAAAGTGATTAAAGTTCATGCTGCATATTATTATGATGTTATACTTGCAGCTGAAGAGTTCGGAAAGCTGCTAATGACCCACTAAAGATTAAAAGTTATATAACCTAAAGTGATTAAAGTTCATGCTGCATATTATTATGATGTTAACACTTCCACCCCCACCCACCCATACACACACCCATAGAAATTTTAGGAAATGTGGTTTAATATGTAAACAGATGTGCTCACTGTCGAAACAGGTAGGTGACTTCTGTTGTTTCCTATTTGTTTTTCAAATTCGATTTCTGGATTCGCTTGTCCATCTGTTGTTCCCTAAAATTCTTTCAATTCAATGTCTAATTGCTTGGTCAAGGCAGCATTATCTCATGAGATCAAGTTATTAGCCTCAATACTCTATGCTAGTTCTTATATGGTGTAGATTCTCTACTTTTTGGTATACCTCTTTTATATGGGAGATTTACCCAACACTCATAAAATTATTTACCTAATCAAAAAATATTCTTAGATATACTTCCTTGTTAATCAGGTAGTGAGAATCTAGTTCAGCTGAGAGAGAATGAGAACTCGGAAAGGAATGACACTGCAGATAAACTTGGTGGTGGAAAAGGTAAGACGTGTTGTAAATTGTTTACTTTCTATGTTGGGGGTGGGGAAAGAAGATAGTATTGTATTTGTTGCTTTTAGAAGCATACTTTTATTGTTTCATTAATAACTTTTCTTTTGGCTCTCATTTCTGTGTCTGAAGGACATAAGGTGGATCATATGGACCAAATAAAGGGTCAAAATCATAGGGGTAAAGAAAGCAACTTAATAAAGATCAAGAAAGTTAGCTCAGAAGGTACTAGTTTCCCTGCCAAAGTTGGTGGAAATTTTGCCGATGGATCTGGACCTTATCCTCCACTCAAGACTTTTGGTATAATAGGAAAAAGAAGCAATGACGGTAGTGTTATTACAAGGGCTGGAGCTGAAGTTCCTGCTACAAGGGACAACAAAGTGGCTTCTGTAAAACATGCCGAAGCTGGGCCC
>JAJOOS010013408.1:0-30324 GCA_029582725.1 Solanum chiquidenum
TATACACACGTAGCCGGACCAAGGTGCAGGGTGAAATTCTCTAGATGCCGGACCAAGGATTTAGAGATACCTAACTTATCACTTTGCATGTAATACACTAGAAAAGGATTACTATTATTAGGATTACCGCGTTATGAGCTTATGTGGAACACATTTCTAGTTACTTTTAATAATCTAAATATAAATAAATACTTAGTTCAAAGCTATATTTTTATTGTTTTTATTTTTTTTCAATTTAAATCCCCCCATTTTTATATAACGACTATCGAGTTAAATATTTGCTATTGACAATATTCTTCCATATTCTCTGTGGGATCGACCCTGACTCATAGTTGGGTAAATATATTGCATACGATCGTTTATATTTATTTTCAAGAAGTATATTTGAACGTTATCAAGCATCGATACCTCAATTAATAATCTCCAAGATATTTGGGGAAGAACCTTGAGAATCTACAAAACCTTAGCTCCAATGGCTTCTTCTTCTTCCTTGAGTTTAGCGAGAGAATTTTTGTAAGAAAGATGATGTTCTTGGGTTTCTTATTTTATTAAGTGGGAGTAACTAAATTGGAAAAATTTTGACTTTAAAAGGAATATATACTTGTTAGGAAAAGAGTGGGAAAGTGTTGGTTAAAGTTTTGGAGAGATTACCTAAAGACCCTTACTTAAACTACAAAAATTTCACAACCCCACGCTGGAGCTCGCCCTTTGGCCCTCCTTGGCTCACCAAGGGCACTGATACGCTCAAATTACACCTCACTAAATAAGTCTAAGCGATCGTTATCAAGTAAAGAACCCAACTTGTAGGTTGGGGTCGATCCCACAAGGAATATGGTTTAGACTTAACTTTAACCCACGATTATATTCGTTTAGTCAACGTACTTCCAAAAAAAAGAATTAAAATGGGGGGGGGGGGATTTATGAAACAAATTCTGGAAATTATAGTAATAATCAGTGAGCAAGATTCAAACTTTAGTTGTTATCAAGATAAGAGAAAAACTAGGGTGTACGTGTTCCCCATAAGCTCATAACGCGGTAATCCTAGTAATAGTAATCCTTTCCTAGTGTATTACATGCAAAGTGATAAGTTAGGTATCTCTAATTCCTTGGTCCGGCAACTAGAGAATTTCACGCCGCACCTTGGTCCGGCTACGTGTGTATAATTTACTAAACCTTACCTTTACCTCATATTAGACATCACATCAATGTATGACTTAGTTTTCACTCTCGCACCAATTGACATTAGACTATTAGATAGTATCACACTAAATCTATGTTGATAATTCTTTTCTTATGAACTACCTCCTTGATCCGGCAAGTAGCAACACGGCGAGTTCTAACGTGTGCACTCGTTAAAAAGACTTCTACACGAAAGAATTATCAATGCATGCCATAACACTATTCAAGAATTACTTAGTTACTATTCATACATTGTTATTCGCTCATGGTTCCCACAACCCTAGTTGTGGATTTAGTTACCCATAGTAGCAAGAACACAATTGATATTTTTAGATGAAGAAATCATGAACTTACGTAATGAGAAGAATAAACCCAGAATCTCAACTTGAATTTCAAAGTCAAAATCTTCAAAACGAACTTAGGAAATCAAGAAATGCTAAAATTGCAAGTTAATCTCCAAATCCAAAAACTAGAATAAAAGTAATAAGGTCTAACCCCCAAAAATGAGGTTTACATGCCCTATATATAGTAAAACAAGTCCCAACTAAAAAGGAAACGAAATAAGGAGATTATGTTTCTGGACGCTGTTGTAATTGACGAGACTGACCTACGGACCGTGGCCTGACTTACGGTCCGTAGGTCCCTTCCGTGGTTTTGGACTTAGGGAATTTTTCAACTTCACAAATCTCCAACTCTCAGTCACTGTCGACGGATCAGCAGGACGGATCGTGACTCGATTCATGGTCCGTAGATCCTCCTCCGTAGTTTCATACTTAGACTTTTGAAATCAGGTACTGGAACCACCTTGTCTGAATCATTTTGACGAAACTATAGGACGGCCTGTAGGTCGATCTATGGTCCGTCATTTGTAACTTTGGTTCCACACTTAGTCAAGAATTCCCTGATTTTCCTCCAGGCCTTGCCCATCGATCTACGCCCTTCACCTACGGACCGTGACTGGGCCTATGGTCTGTAAGTCACGTCCATAAGTGGCTTTTTCTACAACAGTTTTTTAGCTGTCTCCTAACTCCCACGTTCGAACTTATTTCCTGCAAACACGATAAAAACACATTAATACCAATACAAAATGGCTCTAGACACACACAACTCTTAAGTGAAATTATTAAATATACCGTAAACTCACGGTATATCAACGCCCTCAACTTAAATTCGTTGTTTGTCCTCAAGCGATGCACTAAGACTCTAAATGACACTTGTATAGAAGCAAGCATTCAAGCACAAGCAATCACATAACTCTTTATCCCGACTCTTTTTTTTAGTGTAAATCTTTTCTCTTAGACTCAACAAGCTAACTCATGCGGATCAAAATATGAAAAAGATCGACCAATCAACATACAACACACTCTGTTTTACTATCACCAAGGTACCAACTTTCCGACAATGTAACAATTGCCCTTACTTCAAATGAAATCCCTTTTTCACATAATGAATATGATTTTGAGTACAAGTATTTATTCAACACTCACGTTCAGAAATAATTTCAAGTAAAGTTAGTGTTCAATACCATATGTTTGCCCTTATTTTCACTGCTTAGACACTCCAAACTAGTCGTTAAGATCACTATAGGACTTTTCTTAACTTGTAATATAGGCTCAGGGTCAGGTGTGGTATATTTAGGAACTTTTTAGTGAGTTTTTTCCCTCCTTGACATTACATTGTATTTTTACCTCTTCCTTGACCTATTTTTGGCAACTTTTCATCTCAATTTCTTTCCCTTTAACTCTTTTCAACCAAGGATGTGACTTTTGACTTTTTGACTCTTATTTCTTACTTTCTTCTTTTTCTTTTCTTTCTTTTCACATTTTTCTTTTGCTTATTTTGCACAAAGTCACATCCTCTTTCATACCTTTTCCTCTTTTCAACACTAAACTCTTTTCATACCCTTTTTCATTTGGTTTCCTTTTTCATAGCCACCCTCAACTTATGCATTTTGCATTAGTTGAGGTGCACAATATCCAATGTCGGACCAGGGCCAAGATCAAGGTAATTTTTGGGCTTAGCCATCCTCAACTTAGGCTTTTGGCCTAAGTTAAGGTTCACATGTCCAAGGAGGGACCGGGGATGTTTTTAAGGGAAGGTGCTTTAGGTGAATCAAAAGAATTGGTCAATTTTAGGCTCAAATATTTGGATCAACCCGGAATAATGCTACCATTTGGTTAGATCATTTTAGGCTTAAGTGGACTAAATTGAACAATGGCCTATGATCACTTCCTAATTTCTAGCCTAGATTATCCTAGCAGGACCAATGTGGCAAGTTCTAGATTGGCACAAAACTGTCTGAACAATCAACCATCCTCACACACTCTTGGCACATAGTTTCATTATCAGATTACCCAGTTCAAGTTTTAGCTTAAGTCATGAAATCAAGTTGGTTCTTTATCATGTCATACTGAAAGCTAACACATTCAACTCATTCTAGCATTTTAACACATATCACAAATTTTGGATGGGTATCATATTTCATTATTAATTATGCCATCATGCTTCTACATATACAATCCCAATACATGTTGGTTCAACAGAAATTAAAAATAGTCTCTTAGGGAAAAAGAACACAGGCAAGAAAACTCCAAAGAGAGGATTTTGAGTTGGGTTACTCAGACTTCACCCTATCACTCACAATCCATTTACCCCACCCCCAAAAAAATATAGTGCAATTGTCCCCTATGCACAAAAAGTAAAGAATAAAGGATTGGGTGAAGCAAGCATGTGGTGCATAACGTTAAAGTACTCAACAAGCGGGTGGGTTCGGTTTCCTGAAGCCCGCTAGATCAACACTTGAACCACCCTCAATAGTGCCTACATCATCTATCACATCACCCTCAGTAGTGCTATCAATCACTCTAACTGCACCATCAGTGGTGCACACATCATCTCTCACTGTAGCAACTGCCTCTGAAATGGGTACAGAACTAGATGCACCAGCAGTACTCTCACGAACCCTCTGCTGGCAAAACTCCTCATCTACTATGGAAGCTCTCCTAGCCTGCTCATTCTGCTTGCACTCCCTCTTCTTTTCCCTTGCATCTTCAGTAGCCTCAAAGGTGTGGCTAGATCGGTGCCTCTTACCTCGGACACGAGTGGACTCAGACTACGGTACATCCTCGCTGTATAGAGCACCAAACACTGTATCATCAACCAGTGCAGTAGATGAAGACTCTGGCTCATCTGTTGGTGGGGCAAGGATTGCATCAAGATCGGCCTAGAGACTGTCTAACTCGGTTCGGAAAGAGTAGAGATCTATGGTGGGGGCTGGTCATGCGAGTACCCTCAACTAGAAGGCGTTCAGGTGATTATGAATGACCTGGACCTTCCGATACATCATGGTCTCCCTCCTAGCAATAGACCGCTGCATCTATGGCGTCACATGTTGGAGCAGCGTGGCCATTTAAGCCTCAAATTTTTTAACTCGAACCAAGGGCACAACAACAACTCCTGAAGATGGGGTGGCTCTGGATGAGCTAGGGGCCCGACTAGCGGCCAGAGATAGGGAGATCAGGGTATCATCAATGTGTGCTGGATGGGTAGGGTCATCACCCTGCATCTGCTCCACATCAGCCACTAAATCTGCTCCTAATGGCGGCACTACATTTTATGGACCACATCGCGGGGCAGCTACATTGGCCTCATCCTGAATTAGGCCGATATCAAGGGTCCCAGTCGCCTGAACCAAAGTGTCATAATGCCAGATAGGCACCCTAAAATCCCTGCAAAATTGGAAGATCATACACGGGAAGGGTAAAGTGGTGGTGGCCCTGAATTCCCTCTCATGGATCTTCGCCAACAGCATGCGAGCAAAGTCGATCTCGAACCCAGCTACCAAGGCCGCAACCATCATTGCTCTATCCCAAGTAAGCGCATTATTGGCCTTAGTGGGTGATACCCAGTTCCGCACCAAAAGCCAGAAGAATTTGGCCACCAAATTGAGGGTGGCCTTTCGAATACCCAAGCGCGGTGTGCTGACCCACTCTGCACACTCTTCATCCACAGCTATGTGCCTGGCCAGCCAAAGTAATATGGGCTCCCTCTACTCTACATTTTGCTGGAACGCTCCACTCCTCACAATGTCCCATCGGTAGTCAAATTTGGTAGTGTTGAGTACCCACTTGGTGCCCATACCATAGAGGAATCGGCGGATGGTGATCTACGATATGTCCACTGAAAATCTTTGGACTAGAGTGGAAGTGAGAGGGTCCTAGGCTGTGGCCTTGAACCTCTTGTCGATAGAACCACAAAGTGTGGCAGCATAGGAGGCATATAATTCTCTCACTATCTCCTCACTACAGGTCCTAGGGCTCCGATCTATCCACTCACATTTATGTTTCCGATAGAGCCAGTGGATGTCGCGTATGGTGTGTAGGCTCTCCGTGAGAACTCTGCGCTCCTCAGTGATCAGCCGGGCCTTCTTCCTCTTTTCATTTAACATCGAGGTATTCCAGTATATCTGCCATTGACCCTCAACGCACCAACTATTTGGCTCCTCAGCAACCAGAGCAGGGTCGGTGTTTGGTGGCACTGGAACCTCCCCCAAACTAGTTTCCTCATGAGACGAGGAAGCTCTGCCATGTGAAATCAAGCCTGTGGTGAATCCAGAAGCAGACCCTGCAAAAGAGGCGGACTCAGAACTGGAAGCAGACCCAATCGGTTATCCGATCAGTGTATCCTCCTCAACAGACTAGGAGGCAGTGACTACCTCGGGAACCACTTGCTTGGATTGATTTCGAGTAGCCCGGGGTGCTGTGGGTGATGTCCTTCCAGTGGGGGGCAATATTCGGGGTCTTTCTCAGCATTAGTATCCTTATTGATTAGCCGATGGGTTGGTGCCGTTGATTTGGATCTACCTTTGATGGCTAGAGCTTTCTTCGGGGCCATGGTAACTGTGGAGGAAGAATTAGTACTAATATGACCTAAAAACACACAAAGAATGTTTTTAGAACAAAGAACGAACCAGACAAAAAACTTAAAAAAATTTAGACAGTAGCTTCAATGGCCACATACGGTGGATACCTACGATCCGTAGGTTGACCTACAGTCCGTGGATCCCTTCCGTAGGTCAGAAGTCCCAAAAATTCAGGTTCTGATGGGAACCACATATGTGTAAAATGGTCCGTAGATTGACCTATGGACCGTAGTCCACCTCTGTGGTTTCACACTTCGTGGAATTGCTATGTGCCACAGACCACGGACCTCATCAACTGTTCGTAGATGGGGTCTCGTGGATCAGGTCTGTACCAGGTATTCGATATGCCTCATGTTTAAACCAATTTTAGACAATTTCAATCATTCATCCTAAGTATAATCATGCATTTCAACACAATTTATTATAGTTTGTCATCCCTAGTGTTTCGATTACTCATTTGTCAACATGTATTGCATACAAAGTTAGGAATCCTAAGTCGAAACTTTCATTCAGACTAAATTTTCACCAAGTTATTTAATCACTACGACTACACAATCACTATCTATCGTCCCATGAGTGTTTCTAACATACAATTCATGCAGGACACATAAAATTTCACACCTAAGGTCAAGATCCACTTCCTGATTTTCTATACCAACAATGGATCGGAATTCAAAGTGAAGGGGAAGTCGATTACCTTACAAGCAACGGAAGTGGGTGATGGTGTGATGACTTTGGACTTCCAACAACTTCTTACTAGCTTTTCACGAAACCCAGACACTGGAATCTCTGGGAAATGGGGAATGAAGGAATTTGGGAGAGAGGAGAGTTAATTGGGAATATGGGCGAATGAAGGTGTGGTGATTAATGGAATATGGTGGTAATATGGAGGGTTTTAGGAGAGGAGATGTTACAAAAACGGTTTGGGTGAATTTTTGTAATGGGGGGAATGTTTCAACAATGGGGGGTTTTATTTAAAAGAGGTCGGGGTCAACTATGGTTTGGACCCACGAGACCCTGTCCACGGTCCGTGGGTTGACCTACGGTCCATAGATGGGGTGCGTAGGTCACTTTCTTACTTAGACAAATTAGAGATCTTACCTGGGATCTACGGACACCATTCACGGTCCGTGGAATGAACCACGGACCGTCGATGGTCTCCGTCGACCTCTGCACCAGACATTTTCTCCAGATTTTTCTTTTCAACCTTGCACATGTAGCAACCATTAGGCCTTTCTTTTTTCTGGACACTTCTTAGACACAGACCCTATGCTATATGTAGCCAACAATAAAACAAAAATAAAGCACCTATCTAAAGGAATACAGAAGAGAAAATAAACAAAGAAAACTACTAAACCGAAAAGAAAAACCTATATCTGCACACTTTTCACATTTCCCAGATAAACCTTTATCCTTTTCCCGTTTACCTTGAACCTTATTCCCTCACTGTTCTCTAGCTCGACCACTCCATGTGGGATCACTTGCGTGACTAAGAATGGCCCGGTCCACTTGGACTTGAGCTTGCCCGAAAACAAGCGAAACCTAAAGTTGAATAGAAGCACAAGATCACCCACAATAAATTCTCACTTTTCAATCCTTTGATCATGATACTTCTTCATATTCTCCTTGTACAATGCTGAACTTTCATAAGCTCTTAGGCGAAACTCATCAAGCACATTCAAGTCACTCATTCTCTGATTTGATGCGGCTCCCCAATCCAAACTTAGCTTCTTTATTGCCCACATAGCCTTATGCTCTAGCTCTACCGTCAAATGGCAAGACTTCCCATTTACAAGTTGGTAGGGGGACATACCTATGGGAGTCTTGAATGCTGTGCGATAGGCTATAGAGCATCATCAAGCTTACTTGACCAATCAGTTCTATTAACATTGACAGTCTTCGCCAAAATCTGTTTGATCTCTCTTTTGGACACTTCACTTTCCCACTAAACTGCGGATGGTAAGGAGTGGCTACATTGTGGCGGACGTCATATTTCTCAAGTAACGCCTTGAACAACTTATTACAAAAGTGGGAACCTCCATCACTGATAATCGCCCTAGGTGTATCAAATCTAGAGAAGATATTCTTTTTCAAGAATGCGGTGACACTTTTACCTTCATTGTTGGGAAGCGCAATTACTTCCACCCACTTCGACACATAATCAACCGCAACAAGAATATACTTCATCCCATGTGAACTCACAAATGGACCCATAAAATCAATTCCCCACACATCAAACAAATCTATCACCAATGTAGGATTCATGGGAAGCTCTTGCCTCTTCGAAATTCCTCCTTCTCTTTGGCAACGGTCACAAGACTTCGCGAAATCATGAGCATCTTGGTGGATGGTAGGCCAGTAATACCCACATTGCAAAATTTTATGCGTAGTCCGAATACCACTATGATGCCTACCAACAGGCGAAGAATGGCACGCCTCTAGTATACTCAACATCTCGACCTCAGGCACACAACGACGAATAAACCCATCAACACAACTACGATACAAGTAAGGCTCATCCTAAAAGAACTTCTTCACATCATGCATAAACATTTTCCTTTGGTGAAAAGACAAATCCGATGGCACCAGATCACTTGCCAATTGTATAGCCCTAAATGAGTCCAATTTGTGGACTCATCAACACCCCCAACTTAAACTTTTGCTTGTCTTCAAGCAAACTCAAGTTCAGTCATTCAAAATGGGTGTCTCAAATAGTGCTACACATGACTCAATCATGAATGTACACAACACGACTTCAAACTACTTATGTGAAGATACTATTGTGTACTCAAAGATTCAAGTTGTGACACACCATTACCAAAGATTCTTATGCTCACAATACTTTCTACTAATGTAAGTTCAGGCTCAACGAAAGTATCTAAATGCCCTCACACAAAGAATGATTCCATATTCACACACATAGGTTAATCAATTTAAGATCAGGAATCAGATGCAACGCTCACACTCAAAAAGAAGAACACAATGCATGATTTCACCCATAGGTTTGCCCTTACTTTCCAATCGACTTTCGGTTCGGCTTACTCAAGATCAAAAAGTTCTTTTCAAGGCTTGTAATGGGGCTGAGTGCAAAGGTATGGTCATTTTAGGCTCAATAACTTCTTCATCCTCATGAGATGTGGTGTTCTCAAAACATCCTTTTCCTTTACCTAGTCACTTTTTCTTTCAGTGCTTCTAAGTCATCCTTTCATTCACTCTCCATGTATTGCTTGGAAACCCAACTCCTTTTGCACATTTATTCAAAAATTGTATAAATATATACAACATATATATATATATATATATGTATTTAGAAGGGTTTCCATTTTGGTTTGCAATATTATGGGTTAGAGAGACTTTTTCTTGCACTTCTTGAGTTCTTCTTTTCCTTTTTCACCACACCCCCAACTTAAGCTTTTGGCCTAAGTTGGCTATTCAATAAACCACAAATCAACATGATTATAGGTAGTGGGTTAAGTAAGGTCTAGGGTTCATCAAGTTTCTTCCAAAGAAAGGTAAGACTCAAGGGGTGTTCAAAAGAGTTTCACACACTCACGGGTAGGCCACAAAAGAGGTATATGTCAAATTTGGCTCACACTCTTTAAAATTGCCTCAGATCATCTCAAGAGTACACCTTTCTAAATCAATCAGACTAACGGGGCAAATTCTAGGTTTATTCATGCATAGTTCAAAGTAAGCTAACCACACAAGGCATCGACACTTAAGTCAAACACGACTAAACACTTTCGCTAGTGTGCAATGGTCATTACAAGAGAATCAATTCGATAAATGGCTAATCACAACACGATGCAAAGAGTTCACATATTGTCTATGCAACTTCATTTGGTCTCGTCGTAGCCGCACATTCATGTTCGTTCGATTGGGAGCACTATTCAAGTCATCAATATTGATCGGAAATGAGACTTAAATTTTGCAAAAGAACAACCACTTTCAAAACAAGCGGTGGCAAATTTTTTGAAAAACAAAAAGAAATTGGAAAGGTCACAACTAAGAAAATTAAGATAAAAAAGAGGAGCCATTAGCTCAAACATCCACGAAAAGCAATTTATAACAATTAAAAAATAGAACAACCCAAATATACAAAACACGAATATCCAAAACAATCAAACAAGGATGGCCTCACCCCACCACAAATAAATGTGTTTGTCCTCAAATGCAAATGATAAATATCCAACATTGAAAATAGGGAAAAATAGAGAGGGAGGTAAAGAGGGGATCCTATCTACACGCTTGCTCCATCTGTCGGGGCATCGTTGCCAGATGCATTAGCCTGGAATTTGACAATGGTCCCCGGATTATCATTCTGGGTCACATTGTGTTCATTTGTCCTAGCTTCTGCAGCGATGTTAGTCGCAACCATTCCATCCACTTCATGGCACGCCAAAAAAGAGTCTATAGCCGTGTAGACTCGATGTTTATATGAAGAAATAATGGGGTCAATAGGGACCCTTCTGCTGGAGCTCACTTTCTTACTTTCTCTCCTCTCTTTTGCCAGTTCTGCTATCTTTTCGTCTCTTTTGAAATCTCGTGCTCTTACATGTCGGGGTGGCATATCTCTTCCTGCGACCTTAGGTCTAGCCATTTCTGTAAAAGACTTTGAGACAAAATTAGACATTATTCAAATAGGGGGAAGGGTGTCCTGGGTGCAGATTTGCTTCACCAAAACAGTTGGTGAAGTGTGCATCCAATTAGACAGTTTTGCGGAAAATGATGCACAAATGATACAAGGGTACAGACAAAGGGGTAGGCCAGGAGACTTTTGGCGAGTGCACTTGGCGACACCAGACGTACCACCGAAAGTATCAGATTAGTCGATACATTTAGCATTTAGTAAAGGTGAAATAGGAACATTAGGCGAACTGTCGTACTGTTCGGTGATCCATACTCACTCACCAATCAGCCAAACATGTCTATTTTCTGCCCATTTCTTTCAACTCAAACCCCGCAACCCCTAATAACGCAGTTTAAGCTTCTAAGGCATGAATTTCAAATCAATGCACGATCTAGTGGGATTCTACCAGTTACTCAGTAAGTATTGAATCATAATTGGAAACACATGCAATCCCATCAACTCAGAGCCTCAACAACGGTTTTTAATCATTTCAACATTATGCAAGTGAGTAAAAATTCTAATCGAATAACTGAGGGATTCGATTACTAACCTTTGATGTTGAATTAGACAATACTGACGTGTTAGGTAGAAATGCGATCCAAATCGAGCACAATTTGATACTTAAAATACTCTAAGCTTGCAAGAAATGTAACTATTATGGTGCGAGTGTGAGTTTGTAAAAGGGACAAAGTGAAAGAAAGTGAATGAAATGGAACTTTTAAACATATGGCATGCGACCGTCCAGTTTCTGCTCATTCGGCGATATTAGTTGGTCTCGCCCAATCACCCGGTGAAGCGCTGGATTTCTAGTTTTCTCATCGAATGTAATAGAGTTTTAGTTCGGGTGAGCATTACGTTGGTGATCTTCGTCGAGATCGCCAATTGGGTTGGTGATTCGCCGACTAAATTTACGCTCCGCCGAGTTTTACAAATCCAAACTTTAAGATGTATTGAATCAAATGGCGGGAGAGATTGGTTATGCCTAACTTGTCGGTTATCCGCCAAGTGGAAATATTGCTCACCTCCATACATCTCTTCAAGCACTTTCCTCACTCAACCTGTACAAATAACACACTATTATTTTATCAAGATAACAAAAGCAAGTAAGGGGTTTTGGGTTGCCTCCCAAATAGCGCCTTAGTTAACGCCGTGGCACGACGCACGTCAACCTTCAAACCTCACTCTTGGGGTTAGCCATAGTATCACTAGGAAAACCCCCTTGCTGTCTTGGATTAAGATGTGACAAAATATGACCCATTTGGGTCTCTAACTGCTTGATTGAAACTAAATGAGAGGTGACAGTCTGGTTAAGAGTAGACAAATCTTCTTTCATGCCTTTTAGCATTTTGTCTGACCCTTCCACTTTGTTTAGAATACGCATGAACATATCCTCAGACCTACCACCTTCCAGATCCTTGGGCTTTAGCCGCTCGTGGGGAGGCACATATATATCCTTCTCCCCATCCTTCCAATTTGGATTTTGATCCCTCCATTGACGGTCTCTATCTTTCCATCCTTCGTCTCTAGCCCAACCTCGGTTACCACCCTTCCTCAGGTAGTTTGAACGATAAATACCCCCTTTGTTTGCTAGAAAATTTACCTCCTCATTATACAGAGCTTCAAACATCATCTCTTCAGGATTTGTGCCCCCAACCCCACAACATTGACAGCACGAGTACCAGCCCCCAGGACATTCTTATATAAAATATCAAGCTGTGTCATAATCTTAGCCATGTTTTGGTCTCTCTCATTATCCTTTTGAATCTTCTCCTTAGATAGCTGGAAGGTGATAGGGGAGACCTGGTCCTCACGAGTGTACCACACTTTGTTGATGGTTGTCATGCCATCTAAAAGTTGGGCTGCTACCGTGTATGGCTGTTGTATTAAACCTCCAGGTGAGAATTGGTCAGCGACACCCTTGTTTATCGAGTCTAGACTCCGGTAGAAGTATTGAAGGAGCACGTTATCAGGAAGACCATGGGTTGGGCATTGTAGCACCAATTTTTTAAATTGAAGCCAAGTTTCATGTAGAGTCTCTCCATTTAGACGCTTAAAACTTTGGATGCTATCCCAAATAGTCATCATCTTCGAGGGAGGGAAAAACCGCACATTAAATGCGGTAACCAACTCCTCCCATGAAGTGATAGAATTTCGTGGTAATTCAGCTAACCACTTGTAAGCTTCCACCATCAGAGAAAATGGGAATAATCGCAGCATGACTGACTCTTGAGAGATCTTCTTGAAAGAGAATGGCCCACAAACGTCTACGAAGATGCTCATGGGTATCCTCATGAGCCAATCCGCTGAAAAGTCCTTTTAGTTGAAAGAGCTGCAACATAGTACTCGTTATATGGAACACTACATTCCCCTCGACTGAGGGTAAGTGAATGGCTCTGACACCTCCCATGAGATATGGGTCATTGACATTTAGCTCTTGTATATCGTTGAGGTTACCGATATCATCTTGGTGGCCCACCTGGCTACCATTACTGCCGTTAACACTCATTCTTTCTGAAATGTTTACACAACCAACAAAACAAGACTAAAAGTTAAATTAGTAATACTACACTAGAAAGAACGAAAATTTTACTAATTCTAAGAATTCTCAAGTAACACCACTCCCCGGCAGCGGCGCCATTTTGATGTTAAGAATTTCTCTATTCACGTAATCAAGGACACAACTTCCGGTACAAGTGTCTACGATTGTGTGATATTATAGTAACTCAACCGAGGGTTGGTGTCGTGTCCCAAGGGAGTGGTCTTGAGAATTAATAGGAAAATAAAATTTGGTTCTAACTAGTCGTAGCTCTTACATTAACGATTAAGAACATTGTAAATTAAAAAGGGGGACACAAAATTGTCAAATAACAATTTGGGGGTTTTATCACAAGTATAGCAAAACCAACAAAAATAACAAAGAAATCAAGTATGGGGAAGATTTCTTGGGGTGTGACCGCAATACATGTTGAGATAAATAGTTGGGTACATGCTTTATATAGGAAATTTGCAAGATTATAGTGACTAGGTTAAGCTTTAGATGGAAATAAGTTCCCTCTCGGGAAACTTACTCCGTTTAAAATGAGTTCCTCTAGGACACCCATTTGCCGCATGAAGACCAACCTACACCTTACCCCACTCACTCTCTCGAGTTGAGTGTTAGGATATGGGACTAGGGCTCATCCTCTCGGGCTGAACCTCATGTCGGCCCACTCTTTAGGCCATCAGTCTAGTGGTCTTGGTTTCGCGACCTCCTTCTCAAGCAAGCCGAAAACACATGGGTGGCTTTGTATTTGGAACTACAAACCCATTAAATTAAACCACAACCACTAGGTGAAATCACCATTAAAATACATCTAACCTATCAGCAAGCAAGACCCAACAATAATATCAACACATATTTGCTAAATCACACCCCAAGAATGGGGGGTTTTAGCCACACATCAAGAGATAGAAATGTATACCTTCAATGATGTTGAAATCAAATGGATATAGAGAAATAAGTCTTCATTTGAACAAAGAAGGAAGAATCCAAGAGACTCACTTCCAAATTGAAAGAGGTAAAACCCTTTTCTTCTTCAAGTCTTCAAACACTTATAAACTTGAGATAAAAAGTACTAAAATTATATTCTAAATCTGATACTAAAAATTGATACTAAAGTTTCCTTCTAAAATCTCATACTAAGCTATAACTCTCAACGAGTATTTATAGTTTTCAAAAATATATGTTGCGGCGGATCACTTGGCGACATTAGTTGGAATCGCTGATCAACTCGGCGATTCGCCCTTTGGTGAAGTTCATCGCCGATCAACTCGGCGGTTCACCCTTTGGTGAAGTTCATCGCCGTCTTGCACCATCCTTCGGCATCGTCGTGCTCTGGGTCATTGGGCGACATAGTAGTGCTTCGCAGACCTTTTCAGTGATGCGTCGACTGCTCTCTTTTTCTGCCGACTTGATCCTTTCCTTCCGGGCTCAGCATACTGGAACAAAAGGCTAAGTGAGACCCTTCGGCGATTCGCCAAGTGAACTCGGAGATCCTTAGACCTTCATTTTCTCATTCTTTTCAGCCTTTTTGTTCCTTTTTGCGAAGTAGTGTCCATGCATTCCTTCAAACTCCAAATACCTGAAACTACAAAGTTTTCATCAGATATTGGGATAATATAAGCATTTGAGGACATAATTTCTATTAAAATATAGCCCTAATTTGTGTACTCATCAGTCATTACAAAAGGTGGGCCTCTGATGAAGATGCATGAGAGATGTTTAAGACGATTCGGGATAGTAACCTACACAAGTGTAGAAATGAAAGGATTGACTACCAAACAACAACGATACTCATCAAACATCTCTAGTTTACCCTTAGGTAAAGTAATATCGAACACAAGAACCCTGACATACCATCCGAACCTCCATATACTACAATCTGCATAAAAATCAAACCAGCCCATCATAATAATTTCACAAGTAATAGAGAAATACTATACAAGTAATACACCATAATTCACACATCAAAGTCTGCATAGTATCATCAGAATCTTTCATATTCAAATAACCACGAACATAACAACCCACTCATAAATGCCAAAGCATTATAACGAGGTGCAATGTAAATGTCATATAGAGTGATGCATGTATGCCCTATTAATACACACCCACAACCTAGCATCATGGGACCACAAATATCAGTCTATGTCCCTACCACGATACGTGGTATGTCTCTCGAATGTACTATCAACCACGATGTGTGGAACGTTCCTAAAAAATAGTATCAACCACAATGCGTGGCACGTCCCTCGAAATTTGTATATCCTTTATATTTCTTTTTTTCATCAAATTCGCAAAGTACCAATCAAAATAGTGTCTCATACCCAATTGAAATAGGCATGTTCTATGTATAAACTAACTTTCACTAAAAAAACACACAAAAATTCCCTCATAAACCTCTATAAAATGAACATCCAGTCCTTACCTAGGCCGAAAATCACCTTTTGAACCCAACAGAATCGTCAGAAATATAATTTGAGCATCCAAACTCCAAACATTGATTGAAGTCATCAATTGGTTGTAATTCACTTAAACTTCCAACTCAAGGGCTTAAATTCACATAAAGACTTTGAAAGTATAAACGATAAGACTTCTAGACCAAATTCCGCATTCCAGAGTAATGGAGCTATAATTCCATTTTGAGACTTGTAGTCTCCAAAACTTGCAAAATCATAACTTTTCAATCTCGTAATACAACTAGTCCCATATATTTTATCCAACAATAAGACTCGATAATTATCTGGAGGTGTAAAAAAATAATTTTTATAAAATTTGAAAAATAATCTTCTGGGTCATCACAATCTACATAGTTAACATTTTACATAGTGCCATTTTGCTATGCTACTGAGGAAAACTACAACTAAAATATTGGTCACTGATGAAACTTTAATTTTTTAATTATTTATCCATAAGAACAATCATGGTAAATGGTAAATCATTGAATTGTAATGTGCCCATACTATCATTTTCATTGGGAAAATGTTGTATTCCTTTTTTTATTGGGAGAAACCTAGTTTTGCCTATATAACCAACTATATTTCCCTTTCTTGGGGGTATGTAGACACTCAAAATCAAGTCATTATGAGTCATATTTTTTAACTTGAAAAAATGGACTCTGACATTATGAGTCAGAAAGTAAATGTGAAGTTCTTCAAAATGCAAGGAGGCTCACCAAAAGCTAGCTTAAGTGTAGAGTGATATCAACGAAGCGCTTGTTGATGATCATGAACACTTGTATGTGCACCATAGAAAGATGCAGGTCGAATGACACAAGTACATTGAACGTACGAATATTTAATATGACTAAGTGAAACAATAACATAACTGAGAAGAATGCAATAAATAGAATATACTCAAACTTAATGTAAAGAAATAAAAGAGTCAAATCATTTAAAATATTATAAAATAGTTACTCATCTCTAACTTAACATAATAAGTGATTTATTAAAATACACTTTAACTCTATTGGAAGATTCTATAACCGACAATCATCCCTATGAGCTATGTGATTATACAACGTCTTACCCACGTTTCTAGAACCTTCCTATACCATGTCGGGGTATAGAACCTCTCAACTAAGTGTATCTACTAAGAAATAAGGATTCATCTATAAAGTATGATCATGTACTCATGTTGGCAAGACATGATTTATGAAGATTTTGAGTTGTCTGAACTCATTGATGTGAGGCTAAAAATATATATTTTTAATCATTATTTTCTTTACATTTAATATTTGTATTTGTCCTTTTTAGAATGAATTTTATAGATTGTGCTAAATAGTGTATTTTATTTGTAGGAGTAAATTGGCGTAAAGATGAAGAAGTTTGGAGCTAAAACAAATTAAAGATAAAAGATTATAGAAGAAAATCAAGTAGATAGTTTAATAGAATAAATTAAATATTTATATTAATAATTATATATATTCAAAAGGTTGGCAGAATGAATTCAAGTTGGTTTCCTTGCTGCCATGTAGCAATGGTAAAGACAACAAGAGCATTGTATTGAGAGGCGGTTCGTCAGTGCATTCCACGCAAAAACCAATTTTTTTTGTTTTGGTTTCCCTATTTGTTTTGAACTCAATTATTATATTTGGGATTTTTGACATCTATAAATCGCCCATGAGAATAATTATTCTGAGATATACTTTGTAAGAAAAATATACTGTGTAGAGCAAAGTAAATACTTTGTAGGTTTTTTTTTTTCTTTTTCCTTTCTTAGACAATAGTAGCTAAAGACCCTTGTTCTGGAGCTGCAGCTACGGACAATTGTTGCGCACCAATTATTTTGAATTAATGTTGGTTATAGCATAAAATACTTTTGTATTATTATTTTAGTATTTAATGCTTGATCACCATAGAGATAAATATATTGTCTATTCTTGGGCTCAGGATACGAAGAGGTAGATAGATTAAGGAATACAAAGAGCTCGATCCCTCTTGAATATCACTTGTTCAGATTCGTGTTCAATATTAACACTCGGATGAACACCGAGCTTGGTTACTAAATATGATGAAATATAAATTATGGCCAATTGAGTCTGTCTATCCCTGTTCAACGATGTAGTCAGACAGTCAACTAGAGTAGGCGATTGGAGGTCGGGAGATTACGATCATAAAATTAGCCCTCTAAATCAGTAATGTGATAACCGTAGTTAATTCATTACATAAGATCTGATACATGAATCATTAAGAATGTTGCAGCCGTGGAACTTTCCAACCATTGTAGGTAATTTTAGTGCATTCTTAGTACTTAAATATAAACTAGACACTTTTAGCACTTTTGAATAAATTATTAGACTAGTATACTTTAGTAAATTAGTTAATTGATAAGTCATTTAGGTTATGGTAATCCCGCTCTTTTAGAACCACTATATTACTTGCATGACCACGTACACTTGTGTGTGCAATTGGCGGCAACACATTTTTTTCGCCGCTGCCAGAGACTTAGAAATTAGCTATTCTTCTAGGTTATACTGTTTCTTGTTATTTATTTAAATGATTATTATTATTAATATTTTACAAATACTTGTTCCCTTTAATAATTTAATACTCTTATTGATATGGATGATTGGGATTGATGTTTGCATAATGAAGATACAACTTCCAATTCGAGTGTCTACGATCGTACAATAGTAAAGTAACCCAACCAAGGATTGGGGTCGAGTCCCAAGGAAGTGGTTTTGAGAATTTATAGAAAAATAAAATTTAGTTCTTATTAGTCATAGCTATAGACATTTTCGAATATAAACATACTAAATCTAAAAGGGGTGATGCAAGCGTCAATTATCAATGGGGGATTTTGTATTAATTAACAACTACAAACAACAAAAATATACAAAAACTAAATAGAGAAACATTATTCTTGGAATGTGATAGGAATACAGGATAAACTAAACTATCGGGTAAATGCTTTTGATAGTAAATTGTTGAGTATTTGTGACTAGGAAGACTATAGTATGGGTAGATTCTCTCTCAAGCAACTTACCCCGAAGCGACTTAGTTTCTCTCGAACACCGAGTTGTCGCTTTAAGCACAACCTCCGCTTTAGCCCATTCACTCTCTCGAGCTGAATGTATGGGAGAAGGACTAGGATTCACTCTCTCGAGCTGAACCCATGTCGACCCAATACCACTGGCTATAAATTTAGTAGTCTTAGTTTTACGGCCTCTCTCTCGAGCAATCTGAAAACACTAAGATGAAATCGTATTTGCAACTACAACTCCACTAAGTTCATACACAACAACTAAATGAAATCTCCTTTGAACAACAAATAAACCATCAACAAGCAAGACCCAATAGATAATCTAACCCATATTCACAAAATCACACCCCAAGAATTGTAGTTTTAGCTAGACATGTAAAAGAGGTAAAAAACAATACCAATATCAGTTTCCATCGATTGGGTATGAAGATTCAAGTCTTAAAATACGTCAAAAGTGAAGAATCTTCAAGACCCAAGTCCAATTTCTTGGAGTTGAAACCCTTTGAATCTTCAAGGTCTTAGAACAAAGTCTCCAAAATCCTCTAAAACTTAGACTCTCCCAAAAACTGTAAAAAGTTATAATAATAATAGTGATATGATACTAAGCTAGAAATTTAAACAAGTATTTATAGTGTTTGAAAATGTGTTGCGAAGGACTTTTCGGCGAAGTTAGTCGGGATCGCTGAACTACTAGCCGATCTGCCCTTTGGTCTGGTACCTTGCCTTTTAGCTTTGGGCATTCAACATAATCGCATTCTGAAGTATTGGGCGATATGGTGAAACTTCGTGGACCTTCTCAACGATTCGTCGAGTGGTCCCTTTCCTCACAGACTTGACCTTTTACTTCAGGGCTAAGCACACTGGAACATTAGGCGAGGTTGTATGCACTTTCGGCGACACGCCTAATGGATTAGGCGATCGTCAGGCCATCTTTTCTTCGTTCTTTCAGCCACTTTGTTCCTTTTTGCTCGAGAGCATCCATGCTTTGTCTCTCAACTCAAATACCTGAAACTGAAGGATTTTCATCATATATAAAGATAAAATATGCATTTGAGGACACTAATTCTATCAAAATATAGCCCTAAATGAGTCCAAATTATGGACTCATCAACACCCCCAACTTTAACTTTTGCTTGTCCTCAAGCAAGCTATAGTTTAACTGTTCAAAAAGGGTGTCTCAAATAGTGTTACACAAGAATCAATCATTAATGCACACAACAAGACTCACTTTACTCATGCACGGATCAATTTTTCACTCAAAGATTCAAGTTGTGACTCACCCTAGTCAAAGAATCTCATGCTCGCAATACTTGCTTAAAATGCAAGTTCAAGCTTAACAAAAGTGTTCAAATGCCCTCACACAAAGAAAGATTCCATATTCATACAATGGTTCACAATTTAAAGTTTTGGAATCAAATGCAACACTCACACTCAAAAAGAGGAATACAATGCATAATTTTACCCATAGGTTTGTCTGTATTTTCCAATGGACATTTGTTTAAGCTCACTCAAGATCAAAAAGGTCTTTTCAAGGCTTGTAATGGGTCTGAGTGCAAAGGTATGGTCATTTAGGCTCAGTGACTTTCATCCTAATGAAATGTGGTGCTCACAACACTTCCTTTCCTCTTCCTTCATCATTTTCTTTAGTGCTCATAAGTCATCCTATTATTCACTTCCCATGGATTGTTTGGGAACCCAATTTCTTTTGTACTTTTCAACTTTATTCCACAACTTTTCTTTTTCTCTTTTTTTTTTAATATGGATGGGTTCCATTTTTCTCAACACCATGGTTTAAAGGAGACTTTTCTTGCACTTCTTAACTTTCACTTTTCTTTTCACCATACCCCCAACTTAGGCTTTTGGCGTAAGTTGGCTATTCAATCAACCACGATTCACAAGGATTAAGGGAAATGGGTCAAGAAAGGTCATGTTGTCATCAAGTTTCTTCCATACAAAGATAAGGTTCAAGGGGTGTTCAAGAGAGGTTCACACACTCACAAGGTAGGCCACAAAAGAGGTATATGTCAAATTGGCTCACACTCTTCGAAGTTGCCTAAGATCATATTAAAAGATAGCCTTACTTAGTCGACCGGACCAACGGGGAAAATTCAAGGTGTTGTCATGCATGGTTCATAGTAAGCTCATCACACAAGGCATCAACACTAAATTCAAACAAGACTTCATATTTTCGCTAGTGTGAAACGATCATTACAAGAGACTTGATTTAATAATTGGTTAGTTACAACGAGATGCAAATAGTTCAAATTTTATATATGCAACTTCATTCCTCATCGTAGCTGCGCATTCATGTTTGTTCGATTATGAGCACTAGTTAAGTCATCGGTATTGATCAAAATTAATACTCAAATTTGCAAAAGAACAACAATATTCAACACATACAAGAGGTGGCAATTTTTTTTTGGAAGGGTCGAAATCATTTGCAATTTAAAGAAAAAGAAGCCACAAGCTCAAACCTTCCACGAAAGCAGTATTAACACAATTTTAGCTTACAACGCAAATACATAAACAAAACACGATTCACGAATAGCATACAAAGGTGGGCCACACCCCACCATAATTAAAAACAATTTGTCCTCAAATGCAAATAATAAAATATCCAAAATGTAAATTAAAGAAAGACAGAGAGGGAGGTAAAGAGGGAATCATGTTTAAGTGGTCACTACATCTGTCTGGGCATCGATACCTATAGTGACCTCAGAAGGACCCGCTCTACTGGATCCAGCAACAAGTGCATTTGCCAAAGAAACCTGCACAACATCATCTATCATAATTGCTTCAGTCTCGGTTAGATCTTCATCTGCAGCTCTCTCATTCTCCTAAAGCATCTCTTCATCAGTTTTTGCCTCTAACTCAAGATCGGTTGTTTGCTCTGATCCCTATGTCCTATGGTGGTCTGAGGAATCTCAGGCACATCTGGAATCTCTACTGTTCCGAATACCATGGACATATCAGTGGACTTCAAGTAGTCCACATCTTTTCACAGCTCAGCGATGGCAGCCTTTAAAGTCGTCACTTCCTCCGTGGCCCCTTGGTTGCGCTCACACATCACTATCCTGGCTGCTAGGACATCAATAGCGGTGCTCAGTGGTGTCACAACATCAGCAAGGGTAGTCTTAATCATGCCCATAACAGAGGCCTCTAGACTGGCAACCCGATGATCAGCAGATTGGGCCAGCAATCCCATTCGGAGTAGGGAAGCCTGGGTGAGTGGAGGCCGGGAAATAGTAGCAACAACAGTAGGTATGGGAGGTAGTGCAGCAACAGAATAACATGGAGTGTCAGTAGGAATAGCAGAGGTAGTAGATATACATGAAGGCCCAGGGACCGAAGTAGGCAAAGATGACTCTACAGGTGATGATTTTGTGTTCACTGACTCGACTGAGATTGTCTTCTTACTTTTTGCTTGATCATTAAGGTACTCGGCTTTGATCCTCGGGATATCAGTAGAGGATGTGGGCATCACTTGCACATCCTTCTTGGCATCTCGAGGTACCCGAGCTCATTTGTACAGTTTTGTGATCACTACTAGGAATGAAGGTGAGGTCTGGCGCTGCCTTGCACGCATGAGTATCTCTGAAGCAATGAACGTACCCAAATTTATCAGAGTTTTATCTATCATATAACCCAGGCAAACTGCATTGGCAAGGCAAAGAACTGACTCGTTCTTGGATGGCATAATTATGCTGCTGATAAAACCGAATCAGAATCTTACGGCAATGTTCATATCTTTGTTTTCAATCGGAGCTCCGTCCTTCAACCACTTCGGTTAATCATCTGATATCAGTAGGGCTAACCACTCATTCATCTCATCCTGCTTCTTTGTTTTGATCAAGTGTTGGCAGTGATCCCTAATATTTGTGGACATGCCCAAGACTGCATTGATAACCTCACTATCACACTTCACCCTCCAGCCACTAACAACTATGTAGTCAACTTCTTTGAAAGCTGTTTCTAGCTATTTTTTTGAGGTATTAGTGCACTGTATGCATTGTCGAACTCTCTTACCCAATTTGGAATATAAGGACCACGGAGTTTGGTGAAGATTTGAAACTTGTGGTGTCTCAGGCACTGCATTATCTCTCGGTACCTGTCAATAACCCCATCTATGGATATACACTTTTCCTCAAGAATCATCCTCAGCCCCTCAGCCTTTAATCTATTCATTGACTTGGGCGGAGGACCCTTTACTGGAGGTGCCAACATTATTTCCTGCTCTAGGACTAGAGGAGTAGGAGTGGTAGGCTGTGAATTCCTGATCCTAGATGGATCATTCAACTTTTTGGATCGTAACTGAGCCCTCTGTGCCTCCATTTGGTCATCCTCATCAGAACCCACACCATCACTTTCAGATGGGTTGGGGTCATTAGTATAAAAGCCATCACTACCGGAGCTTGCTTCTGGTAACTCAAGGGCTTTGTCTTTGCCCTTGCCTTTTCCACCAGTTGTGGAAATTTTTGTGGCATGGCCCCTGGATGTAGCTGCATCCTCATTGATTCTAATCCCTTTTTCTTTCCCTTGGTGTGGCATGTTTCTCCCAGCAACTTTAAACCTAGCCATGTCTGTAATTATAGTGGGAAAAGTTAGACAGACTAAACAAAATTGATGTAAGCACAGTTGCAGAAAGACTCGCTGAATAAATTGGCGAATCGCCAAATCGCTTCGACGAGCTAGGTCAGGCTCGCCGACAGGATTGGCTTGAAAAAATTTAGCATGTTGGCGATGGGAAGGTCTTTTTGGTGAGTCATCGACCTCTTTCAGCGAGCCGAGCTTTGTCTGCCGAAAGATACAGTGCAACAAAGATTCAGGAGTGCAGACAAAGGGTGATCAAGAAGACTTTTAGTGAGTCGCCAAGTGCATTTGGTGACCAAAATCTTTTCATCGAAAGTTACAGAAACCAACAACACATATAGCATGAAATTAAAGGCGAGATGGGGTAATTAGGCAGGCCACATAGTTAATCGGCGAGCTCAACCCGGCTCGCCAAACGGCCCAACGTGCCTCCATGCAACCCACCTTCTCGAATTCAACCCCGCAACCCCCAAAAAAAATTAAACTATGTACTAGTACAATTAAGCTTAGATCCATAACACTTGACCATGCTAGACACCCTGCACCCACAACCCGATAAGATTTAATTCATTTTGATGCGCAACAAAAAGGGAATTAAAAATTTAAGATAAAATGGGCAAGATTTACAAATTAAACTTGGCATTTAAACAATCTAAACCTATCAGAGAGACCCAACGCACGACAACCAGATAATATCACTTGCATAAGAGTTCAAATATCAAAAATAAATGCAGGGTTTGGGAAAACCAACCTTTACTGCCGATTAAAAAAGGACTGAAATGCTAGGCGGCAAAGTAATCCAATTTTGAGCACAAATAAATCAACTAAAATACCTATCGAATGCGGAAATATTGAAAATACTATGTGGGTGCGCTTTTGCGAAGATCAAGAGTAAGGCAAAATGAAAAAGGTTGAGAGTTTAAACCCGCGGCTTATAAAAACACATCCAGATCTCACCCATTTAGCGATATTAGTCGAATCCTCCTAGCTACTCAGCGATCCTTCGAGTGGTTACTTACCTCGCTGAGTTTTACAGGACCTTCAGTCAAAGTGAGGATCCAAACGACAGTCTTCATCGGGGTCGCCGACATAGTTGGCGACTCACCATGTTGCTCCTGGTGCTCAGCGATTGTTACAGAATCTGATGTAAGATTTTCTTGCGTCTAATGGCGGTTTGAGTCAGCCTCGCCGAACTCCTCGGCGATTCTCCGACTAGACTTATGTCCTCCAACCTGCACTTTCCACACTTGAACCTATAAAATCAGAACGCCATTATTTCTAAGACAAAAATAAAGCATTTAAGGACTTGGGTTGCCTCCCAAGAAGCGCCTTAGTTAACGTCGTGGCCCGACGCAAGTCCTTGCTCACTCTCCATCATTGGGGTTGGCCTTAGTGTTACTAGGTAACCCCAATAGTTCATTTGAGTGGAGAGGAGGCACTGCATAACTCATGAGTGTCCTGATCAACTGGATCGATCTATAATGAGAGCCTATCATCTGATTCAACACTTCAATATTGTCCTTCATCTCTTCCAACACTCGATCTTGTTCGGTGATCTTTTGGAGAATTATTTGTAGTGTGTCCTCGACACAATTTTTCTCCCTCTCTCTAGAATTTTTCCGCTCTTGAGGGGGTATATACCTCCCTTGAATTTTGCACTGGTCTTCCACCTCTGATATTTTGGTGGCCAAATATTCAACTGACTTACCAGTGCGGTTAACTTGAATTCCCTCTCGACTTCTTGATTCGTCTTATCCAATTTGCTATCATATCCCTCTGCCATGCCCAGGGAATCTTCCTACAACAACAATGCAAAGAAAAACAAAATTAAAAATAAAGTTAGTAAAATACGACTATGAAGAACATAAATTTTACTAAACTAAAAATTCTCAAATAACACCACTTCCCGGCAGCGGCACCATTTTGATGTTTGTGTAATAAAGATACAACTTCCAATTCGAGTGTCTACGATCGTACAATAGTAAAGTAACCCAACCAAGGGTTGGGGTCGAGTCTAAGGGAGTGGTTTTGAGAATTAATAGAAAAATAAAATTTAGTTCTTATTAGTCATAGCTATAGACATTATCGAATATAAACATACTAAATCTAAAGGAGGTGATGCAAGTGTCAATTATCAAGGGGTTTTTTTGCATTAATTAACAACTACAAACAACAAATATATACGAAAACTAAATAGATATATGGGATTCTTGGGATGTGATATGAATACGGGATAAACTAAATTGTCGGGTACATGCTTTTGATAGTAAATTATTGAGTATTTGTGACTAGGCTAGACTATAGTGGGGTAAATTCTCTCTCGAGTAAATTACCCCAAATCAAATCAGTTTCTCTCAAACACCGAGTTGCCACTTTAAGCACAGCCTCCGCTTTAGCCCATTCACTCTCTCGAGCTGAATGTGTGGGAGAAGGACTAGGATTCACTCTCTCGAGCCGAACCCATGTTGACCCAATACCACCGGCTATCAATTTAGTAGTCTTAGTTTTACGACCCCACTCTCGAGTAAGCCGAAAACACTAAGATGAAATCGTATTTGCAACTACAACTCCATTAAGTTCATACACAACTACTAAACAAAATCATATTTAAACAACAAATAAACCATCAACAAGCAAGACCCAACAGATAATCTAACCCATATTTACAAAATCACACCCCAAGAATTGGGGTTTTAATTAGACATGTAAAAGAGGTAAAAATCAATACCAATATCAGTTTCCATCAACTGGGTATGAAGATTTAGTTCTTAAAATACGTCAAGAGTGAAGAATCTTCAAGATCCAAGTCCAATTTCATGGAGTTGAAACCATTTGAATCATCAAGGTCTTAGAACAAAGTCTCCAAAACCCTCTAAAACTTAGACTCTCCCAAAAACTATAATAAGTTATAATAATAATAGTGATATGATACTAAGCTAGAAATTTAAACAAGTATTTATAGTGTTTGAAAACGTGTTGCGAAGGACCCTTTGGTTCAGTTAGTCAGGATCGCTGAACTACCCGGCGATCCGCCCTTTGGTCTAGTACCTTGCCTTTTAGAATTGGCCTTCAGAATCTTCGCGTTCTGAAGTATTGGGTGATATGATGATGCTTCACAGAACTTCTCGGTGATTCGTCGACTGCTCCCTTTCCTCGCAGTCTTGATCTTTTTCTTCAGGGCTAAGCACACTGGAACATTAGGCAAGGTTGTAGGCCTTTCGGCGACACGCCTAATGGATTAGGCGATCGTCAGGCCGTCTTTTCTTCCTTCTTTCAGCCACTTTTTTCCTTTTTGCTCGATAGCGTCCATGCTCTGTCTCTCAACTAAAATACCTGAAACTTAAGGATTTTCATCAGATATAAAGACAACATATGCATTTGAGGACACTAATTCTATCTAAATATAGCCCTAAATGAATCCAAATTGTGGACTCATCAGGGATAAATCATGGTTGGGTGAGAAGTATTCTTATAAATGTCCTTGTAATTAATGTAATGGATGCCACTTGAATAATAAGTCTCCTATATGTCAATATGTGGTGGTCAATACGTACATTAAAATGGTTGTCATAGTTGTTATTCCCCTCCCCCAAAACCCTATTATGATTCTTCTTTTATTTGTGATGTTGGCAAGGGTGATGAACCGGAGAATACTAAATAAGAGGTGCACAATATATTTTTAAAGCAATTTATATATATTATAGACAAAAAAATTGAAAACTCAAGGAACTTGAATCAATAATGATGGAATAATAAAAAAAACATGGAAATGCAGGCAATAATAATGGAACTACAAGTTAAGGTTGATGATAATCAATTTCAAAGTTACACGCCAAGCTAATACTCAATTAGATGAAGAGATTGAATCCTAACAAGGAAAAAGTTATGAAGAAGCAGAGATAGTGAGCCAATCTTTTCTACAAGAACATACTCAACTTCTAAAGTTTAAAGAGTCTATCAGTGATTGTCTGACATACATGAAAACCCAACTGATAGAAGGGAGAGTTGAGCTCACACAAGAAATAGAACAAGTTGGCTTAGATATTAACAAAAAGATGGAAGTGTTTGATGCCCAATCACCAGTTGTCGTGGATAATGATCAACTAGTAGAGGAGGAATTCTAAACATTTAACAATACAATATTCCTTAGAGTCGATATTGAGAAGGAGTACAAAAGTGAGAATGTTGTAAATAAATCTTCTTCGGTGTCGAGAAATATTGGACCTCATTCTAAATATTTTCAACATTATTCTTAGATGATGACATGAAATTTGAGTCATATGAACTAATGGATACTATATATATGAAGAATAAGGCCCCTACATTCTAAAGCTTTCTAATCCACGTAGACAAAATGATAGTCCTCATATATGGGGCAAGAAGTGTAAGATGCAACATATATTACTTTGTTCCCTTATCTTTATACCGCATCCCCTAGAGAGGAGCAGAAAAATTGATGCAAATTTAGGGGTGCAATTTATAAGTTCAAGGTGGAAAGAAAAGTGGTGAACTTACTTGTGTAGTTTCACGATGTTAAATTAGGCACTTATTGGGAGGCAACCCAATTTATAGTGTAGCTTCTTATTTTTTTCCCTATTTTTAGTGTCATTTTTTTTTGTTTTTGCATTTTAGGGTAAGTCTGAGAATCCAAAAATTTATAGCAAATGAGCATGTTTGAGGTTAAGAGTGGGGTGCATACGACTCATGATGAAAATTGACAAAATATGCTACTAGCTATGCCTCAAGGAATTTTCCAAACCCTTGTTTTAAATTTAATTAATTCTTTGGGGACATAGCATCTTTTTAAGTTTGGGGTGGATGAATTAATTTCTAGTTTTTACTGTTTTATTGTGTCTTTTTTTTAGGATGAGTTTCTTGGCTTTTGTTTTTCAATTCTATTCTTGAGGATAGTCCTTTTGAGCCGAGTATCATTTATTTTATAGGAAGTAAATTTTAATTTTTAATTTTTATTTCTATTGGAGAGAAAAGAAAAGATTCTTTGGAGTTGTGTGATACTTTCTATTTAAGGCTAATTTGGAGTTGTACTTTCTTGTGAATGCTTGATGGCTAATGAAATTACACTCTTTTACACCTAGGATCATGATTGTGACTTTTTATATAGCTTAGTTTATTTTGTAGTTTTTTATGATCATGTCTCACTTAGAAGTTGAATTGATCCATCTTGATTGATATTTGTTCCATGTGTGGTGGCAACATAGTCTAGAACTTTCCTTGCATGTTATTGAAGTGAAACAAAACGTGTTACTTTGTTTAGGAGATGATAATAGGTTTTCATTGATTTGCCTTTTAAATTATAGCCTTTTCAGATATTATATCACTAGTGAGCCTTTTTTAGCCTGTAACCTTTGGTTGGTAGCCACATTTTCCCCTTAACGATTTTGTTGAATCCCTAGTTCTTCCACCTTGCTTCCTTAAGCATTGAAGCATATACTTATTATAATTTTTAATTATGAAGTAAAGGGATTGTTGGGTGTAAAAGATAATAAATTATAGCTACAAATTAATAAAAAACCTTTTTTGAAAGAATGTGAATTGAAAAAAATAAAATAAAATATATATATAGAAAAGAAAATGGTGCTCTCATTGACAATAATAATAATAATAATAATAATAATATTAATAAAAATAATAATTTTGGAAATGAATTTTTGAAGCATGCTTGAGATGATAAGAATTACTTGTGAAATAATTGTTGAAGAGAGGTCTAAAAATAAAGAGAAGAAAATAATGGGTGATGAAGTTTAAAAGTGAAAAGTGCCTGGGGAAGTGTAAGTCACGATTATATAGTTTTCCTACCCATCCCCTAGCCTACATTACAACCCGTTAAAGTCCTATCTGATTCTATTCGAGCATGCTTAATTAGTGGAGATGAACATAATGGGCAAGCATATGGTTCATTGTGCATACATGTGAATTTTATTTGTAAGTGTGAGAGTTGTTCTTTGATGCTAAGTCATTAATTTATATTCAATCTTTTGAATTATGTGTGTGGAGTATTTATTCTTGTGAGGAGACTTGTTTCATGATAGATAGATGATATTATTAGCTTTATTTGATGAGAGTAGGTGAGCAAGCTTAAATTTGATGAGTTCTATGTCCTTCCTTGAGGTTAGGATGTAAGAGGTTTGTTGTTTATTTGAATGTCTTGCATAATGAGCAGGAATTGTACTTGATTTTTTGAAATTTCTATCTGGCCTAATTGTTTGTATCAACCAAAGTAGTGGCAATCCTAGTATGATTTTTTGAGATGAACTTGAATGTTTGCTCGAAAATGAATAAAAGTTTTAGTGTAGGGTGTTGATGTGAGGCCAAAACTATATATTCTTAATCATTATTTGTCTTACATTTATTATCTATATTTGTCATTTTTTAGCATGAATTTTATGAATTGTGCTAAATAGTGTATTTTATTTGCAGTTGTAAATTGGTGTAAATATGAAGAGGTTTGGAGCTAAAACGAATTAAAGATGAAAGATTGTAGAAGGAAATCAAGCAGTCAACTCAATGGATTAAATTGTATATGATATTATAATCATATATCATATATCATATATATGAAATAAAACCCTAGGCCCAACGATGTGGCGCCACTAGAGGTATCTTTTCAAGTGCCATCTGCCTATTTGGTCTACTATCTCTTGCACGAAAAACAACTTGGACTATTATGGATTCATCCACCTGCACTGGACCATACCCAACCCGAATCTTGTTTTTATATTGATTATCATTTCACATACTAAGACTTGACTGCAACTTCCTTGTTTGTTGTGATTTGAAGCTTTGTTAAATAAAGAACACTCGGTCTAGGACGATACTGTAACGACTCGGAAAATGATAGGTTTCTAAGTGTTGAAGATGAAGACTTGGTGAGTCCTCATAGATTCAAGGACAATACCCAATATGTTCTTTTATGTCTTTTAGTATTGTTTAAGTTGTGTACGGGATTAGTCCCGAATTTTT
>JAJOOS010013409.1:0-16275 GCA_029582725.1 Solanum chiquidenum
TTTTTTTTTTTACTAAAGGGTCGAATTCATCTACATTTTCAGTTGATTTATTTGTCCTCAAATATCAAAGAGAGCAATAAATCGGTAAAAAATTCAATGTAGGTCCATATTTGTTGCAATCTCACATCAATGGATATTGATAGAAAATGTATGACAATTTTCTCAAAAGAAATTAGTGAAATTGTTAGAAGATATTGAGGTTGAAAATAGAGAAGTCATTAGTGAAAATTAATGATAATCAAGCAAGAAATGAGAAAACACTAATGGAGGTGGAAGGTAGTGCATCTATTGGAGAGAGAAGGGAAAAAAAAATTAAAAAATTGATTTCTAACATGGGAGAGAGAAGAAGAAGGGAAGCAAAAAAACAAAATTTTAAAACTGATTTCCAACACGATTCTGATGTGGCAATGATGTGGCAATGATGTGGCAATGACTTGGCGCGTGTGTAATATACTTGCCACTGTGAGACTGGTTTTGTATTCTTAGGGGGGTATTTATTCACTTTAAATGAGATTAGGGGGGTATATAAATACCCGTGTAGTTGAAGTACTAAAGTAAGTTTTCGTGCCAAGTTCAGGGGGGGTTTTATGTATTTTCCCCTCTCAAAACATTTGTCCTAGTTTTCATTAATACGAGAAATGAAAATCTTATGGGAAATATGATTGAGCCGTTATGGTTCCTACGTATCCCATTGTGGCAGAAATCAAGTCAAACGTAGTTCCCCTCTCAAAGATTAACATAAGTAGGAAATGTTGCTAAGAAAATTACCGAGGTCGACATAGGCCACGTACATATCTCATTCTTAAGAATTCAGGTCATACGTAGTTCATTACAAGGGAAAAATTTCTAACTATAAAGCTTAAAGTGATTATAAGAAATTGATGTGATTACAGAGAAACAAATAAAAGAAACTCCGAGTCTTCAAACATAATAGGTTTTGACAATATTTGATTTGATTGAAAACTTATGAGATAAATGACTATGCAAACTGATGAGTTCTCTTTTCTGAACTTTTGTCAAGCATACACCTATTCTGGTTTCTTTGACGTATTCATCCTTTTACAATTTATATCTCATCTAGATTCGACTCATCCTGATTCCCAAACTGTTTCAACTTTTTGGTAAGGTATTCAGATATCATGATCTCCTCATCATACTCTTTTACCCCATCGTCATCTACCGCATTATGTTCGTTTAGCTTGTGACATGACATGATATTGACAAGTTTAAAATTATTATTACAGAAACAAAAACAAAGAGTGTTAGATAGCAGAATTAAAGCAAGTAAAGCAAATTTCCGCAACAAATGGGGCTTTCATTGAATAAGGAAATAAGAAATTTGGCCATGACCATGGGTCATTTTATCTTTTTCAAAACATTACGAGGAAAATTAAAACATAATAAGGTAAAATGAAATAAAATGTATGACATGGGCCTCATTCAGACTACCACCGATTTTAGAAATAGAATAAAATTCATATTTATCTATCAAGATGAGTGAGGAATCAAGAGCAGAGTGAAAGTCCAATTAAGCACTTGCTCCATTGGCTCAGTGTTTCGTACGCCAGGTGTCTGGATCATCTCTTTAAGCACATCATCACCTTCCTTAAAAAGATTCCCAATTCCTTCTCCAAGACCTTCATCATTAACATATTTCTCTACTAGAAAGGATTGATACAGATAAGGCAAAGGCTTTGGTGGAGAATGATTAACTTATTTCTTGTTCTGACTATCTTTTGGCACTAAAGTAAAAGCTTGATGGGGTTCCATGACCACAAGTTTGGATTTCTCAATTATCCTTGATGATGCTACAACTTTCTCAAAACTATCAAGGTTGGTTGGGATTATAGCTTTACCCACACACTAATCTTCCTTAGTTGTAGGACACATGTTCTTGCTCAACTTCATATTACTAGCAAGAGGTGTGCTAACAAACTTAGCATTCTTCATATTGAAGTGCTCTAGTACATGTTCAATGTACTTCTTTTGTGACAAATGAATCTTCTTTTTATCTCTAACACGAGTAATTCTTATGCCCAAAATTTTCTTGGCATTACCCAAGTCTTTCATAACAAAAGACTTACACAGCTATTTCTTCAACTCGTCAATCTTGGAAGTGTTCCTGCCCACAATCAACATATCATCCACATACAGCATGAGGATGATAAAATCATTGTCAGAAATTCTTTGTACAAATACACAATGATTTGAAGAAGTCTTCGTATAGCCTCGCTCCCCCATAACAAATTCAAACTTCTTGTACCACTGTCTAAGAGCTCACTTTAGACTATAGAGACTCATTTTGAGTTTGCACATAAAAAATTCTTTACCATTTACTTTGAAGCCCTCAGTTTGTTCCATATAAATCTCTTCTTCTAGGTCACCGTGAAGGAAATCCGTCTTCACATCCATCTGCTCAATCTCTAAATTATGACTAGCACCCAAACCTAGAATTATATGAATGGGGGACATTTTCATAACATGAGAAAATATTTCGTCAAAGTCAATACCCTTCCTTTGACCAAATCCCTTAACAACCAATCTATCTTTGTACATGGCCTTCAACTTATGTTCTTCACCTTAAATTCGAACACCCACTTGTTCTTCAAAGCTCTCATGCCCTTGGGCAATCTCACCAACTCATAAGTATGGTTCTCATGCAAAGATCTCATATCTTCTTGCATAGCTTCAATCTATTGATCCTTGAGCTCATCTTCCATGGCCTCCTCATAACATTCAGGTTCTCCCCCAACAGTGAGTAACACATACTCATTGGGTGAATAATGAGAGTAAGGACTATGTTGTCTTGTGGACCTCCTAAGTGGAATACTTTATTCATCCACAAGTTCATGAGAAGGAGGATCATCAATAACAATATCTTTGTTACTATCAACATCAACGTGTTGATTTGATACATGATTATGGGCATCACCATGTTCATCAAGCCCAACAACATCATGCACACTTGTGTGACGAACTTCATCAAGATAAACTATGCCATCAGAACTTGAAGATTCTAGCTTTTCCGCTTTGTCAATATCTTCAGTAGTTTGATTCTCAATGAAAATAATATCACGACTTCTAACAATTTTTTCCTCAATTGGATCATATAGCATGTAACCAAATTCATCAAGTCAATGTCCAATGAAGATGCATTGCCTTATCTTGGTATCTAACTTTGACCTCTCATCTTTCGGCACATGTACAAAATATTTGCAACCAAATGCTCTTAATGGTCATAGGAAACATCATTTCCATACCAAACTCTATTTGGAACATCACTTTGCAAAGCAACAACATGAGATAGATTAATAACATGTGTAGCGGTCAATAAAGCCCCACCCCAAAATGAGTTCGGCAACTTTGTTTTAGAATGCAAACATCTAACTCTTTCCATCAAGGTCATGTTCATCCTCTCAGCAAGACCATTAAGTTGAGGAGTCTTCTGGTGTTTAATACCTTGATGCTTTCAGTATTTGTGAAATGGTCCACAATATTCACCACCGTTACGAATACATTTTAGTTTCTTTTCAGTTTTTCTTTCAACTGAAGCCTGAAACTGCTTAAAGACACCTAACACGTTGTCTTTAGTCTTCAATACATAAACCCAAAGTTTTCTCGAGAAGTCATCAATAAAAGTGACAAAGTAGAGTGCACCACCCAATGTCCTGACCTTCATTGGACCACAAAAATCATAGTGCATCAACTCAAGCAACTGTTCTTTCTTGAATGAGGGTTAGACTTAAAGGAAACTCTATTTTGTTTACCAGCCAAGAGAGTGCTCACACTTTTATATTTAGCACTTTGAAAATCTGACAATAATTTCTTCTTGTCTAGAACATTAAGTACTTTCTCGCTTATGTGGCTAAGTCTCTTGTGCCATAACATTTAAGAGTTATCGCTCTCATCCGTATTCACCATATCAATACAAGTAGAAGTTGTAGTCCAGTACATACCACAATGTTTGTTTCCACAAGCCACAATCAAGGAACCCTTAATGAGCTTCCATTTTCCATCACCGTTGGTACTAACATATCCTTCCTCATCCAAAACACCAACATAAATTAGGTGCAGACGAACACCATGTGCATGTTTCACATTGTTCAAAACTAGTTTAGTTCCAACACTAGTTTCCAAACAAATTGTAGTAATACCAACCACCCTAGATAAAGTCTCATTGCCCATACTCAAGGTTCCAAAATCACTAGGAGTATAGAAAGAGAAAAAATCCTTCCTTGATGTCACGTGAGATGCGGCAGCAATGTCCCCAACCCATCTTGACTCATCACAAGCAATATTTATCAAATCTGTATCAAGGACGGTAACAAGATCTTCTGTGGTGATGGTGGCTAGGAAATTTTCATTGCCATCTTCATCAAACTTGATTCCCATAGAAAATAGTTGGTTCATGATCCCTTGAAAATTATTAAGGTGATCTATCATCGGAGAACCATCATGATATTTTAGACATAACATATGTTTTATCAAGAACATCTTATTATTTCTAGTCTTCCGAGCATACAAACTTTCAACATGCTCCCATAGGATACAAATACGAGCATATGTTTCTCCAGAAATATGGTTCAATACATTATCGTCAACACATTGCCTAATAAATCCACAAACCTGTTTGTGCAACATATTCTATTCTTCTTCTATTTTATTTTAAGGCTTTACAGTGGTAAAGAATGGTTGATAAAAATTCTTGACATAAAGTAGATCTTCCATTTTTCTCTTCCAAATGGCATAATTAACACCATTCAAAGTAACCATTCTACTTGTGTTGGCTTCCATCATTTTTCCCAAAAAATATATAGCTATTGCAAACCAAAGTAAATATTTCTTGATGTGGAAGTTAAAATTGTGTTGCTGTCACGACCCAGACCGTCGTGATTGGCACCCACACTAACCCTCCGGTGGGAGAACCATTAATACTAATTAGCTAACTCAAGAACTACACATTTAAAGATACATAAGCAGGTTGAAATGTAGAAATAAGGTAGAGTTCCCATAAACTCCAAAAGTCTAATAATAACTATCAAAACATTGCAAAAATATTCCCTAGAACCTGAAAGCCAATGTATCAAAACTCTAAAGTTCAACAATTATAAGCAAAGGGGGCGCATCCCCGACACAAACAAATGAATATCTAACTAGAAAGTCGGAGTCCGAAAAGAGTGGACTAAAACATAGAGGACTCATGGCAGCCTGAAAGAACTGGCTCACCCTTGAATCCGATCTGATCACAGATCTCCTAACCGAGGTCTATCAGTAGCCGCCTAAAGATGCCCTGTACTCAACAAAGAAAGAGCAAGTGCAGTATCAGTACACATTACACAACAACAGTGTACTAGTAGGATCACGCGGCTATTCCAGTAAGAACAACATATATCAGAATCACAACAAGGTAAACATGTATATACCGAACCTATAAAATATCAGTTATCATTTAAGGAGCAATGTACCATTTCACATTTTTAATAACACGCATTTATGACAAGTCAATGGTCCTCTCATGGAACTCATACCCAAACTGTTAGTGTGCCGTATCGTGACACCCGATCTAAGTTAGTGTGTTAGAACATAACACCCATTCCAATATGTATGTCAATACGTGACATCCGATCCCAGTTAGTGTGTTAGAACATAACACCCGATCCATTCTACAAGCCACAATCACAATCACAATGTACATTCTCAAAATCATACAATCAAGTGTTGATTCATGGCATACAATCATACATTCATACTCATTTGCATTAGGTGTGATCAATAGTACAATATTAACATACATACACAAATTACAATGAAGCAATAGCTAACATACATCACACAAACAAGAAATCAAACTATCACCTACCTAAAAAATAAGCTTGAATCCTCCTAAGAAACTTGATTCTTCTCTTTCCAGATTCTTTTCTCTTGTTGTAGGTCTACAAACAATCAATTCAATACGAGGATCAATAATTAAGGTCTAATTTACTCGGAATACGACAATTCAAGAACCCAAGACCAAACCCATGATCCTAAGGTGCAGCTAGGGTTTTTTCTCACCATCCAATTCAGTCTAAAAACCCTCCCCCAAAAATAATTAACTAAGATTCTACGTTTTACGGATCGAAAGATGGATTAGGGGATTAAAATTCTTACCTTTTGCACCAAAAGTAGAGGAAAACTGCCAAGAAATTGCTTGGGGTCGTCTCCTAACTCGTAAGAACGAGGTTTGTAGAACAACAATGTTTTTGGGGTTTATTTCTGACTTAAGTCGCGACTGTCCCGTTGTAGCGGGATCCTACCCGCCACACCGGCCCTGCCCTAGAGGCTTGCACCAAAACAGAGAGTCGAATTTACAGTTTCAAACCCCTATCTTCAACCCATGACACTCAAAAACTACCCGTTCATGCTAAGATCAATTTTGGGAGCTCTACTCGCCTGAATTTGATTTCGTAAAGTCGTACAGGTTCCTTAATGTCTTAGCTATTCACTCATGTAAATTTCCCTAGACCTCACTGACTTCGATTTCGTCCAAATCTGGACTAGGCTAGGAATTCTCAAGTTACTACAAAAAAGTTTTCCGGTCCCAAATTTTTTCCCCGATGGCTTTTCTATAACGATGGGAGAAGGTCATTATAGCTGCAATCACAGAGCATACTCAGATAAAGCCTTGACTCGAATATCAGTTTGTTGGGAAAACGCGGACTAACAAAAAAATATATGGTCAAAATAATGAAATAAAATGGGAAAATAATGTTACCAAGAATTTTACATGGAAACATTTTTTAATGAGGTAAAAGCCAAGGGCCAAGAGGAGCAATTGATATTACTATAGAAAAGAATTTTTACACTGTATAGTCACGATTCTATAGACTCAAAAGCAATTACACTCTTTTGATTTACCACCTTACTAAAATGTCGTTCACCCTCTATTTTTCTTCACAAACTATTTTTCTTGTATAGTCTATGGAATACCTCACTTTATTCTCAAATATTTGATTTCCTCTCTATCTTGGTGTGTTTATGAAAGAGAAAGGTCTCTCTATTTATAGAGAAATTTCCAACCATTTGAGCCAATCAAAAAGGTTAGTTACTTGCATTTTTCAACTGCAGATTGCGCAATCCATTCAATATTTGCTGCCAATTATTCAATTCAACATTTACTGTCATTGTTACTTTTTAACAATTGCTTGCAACAATTGATTAACAAAAGTTGACTATTAAAAACATGGGATGGACCCCATAGTAATACACCAGCAGCAAACATAGAATACAACATTCTTAGCTTCCTAACCATGTCAAGAAGCACAACAAGTTATTAATCGATACATGAAATCCAAGAGAAATAAGACTATTGAAACTGAAACTGAACTAAGCATATATCAATGAAAAGGAAACGAAACGTAAGACTGGGGATGTTATGGACGAAAGAGGTTACCTCTTTGGGAGCAACAAACTTGAGACCAAACGAGCTGAGCAAAAGCTTTCAACCACCAACGAGTTTCGATCCGAGAAGCAAGAACAAACACAATCAAACTTCAACTCGACTCTTCTCAAAATTTAAGAACTAGAGCGTTCTATTTTTCTCCTCTTTTGGATCAGAAAAGGCTGATTCTCCATCAATTTTCAACAACTTCCAATGGATTTCAAAGGATTTGGAGGCCAAGACAAGAAAGGTAGATGGCTAAAGTTGTGATGATTCTCGAGAGTTCTTGTATGCAGAGGATAAGGGGCAGAAGAGAGGACGCAGGCTACGAGTTAGGTTCGTTGGGTTTTCGCTGGAGCTCGGAGTTTGGTTCACGCGTCTGGGCTTTGGGTATTGAGCAAGAATATGATGGGGGGTCGGTGAGTTATCACATTTGTACTGTGTTGTTGTACGTGTCACTGGTTTGAATTGTTGTGTATTGGGTCTTTAGCAATTGGGTTGGTTGAAATTGGAATTAAGAGTGGGCTGAGTTGTGGTTGGATTGCAATGTTGTTTACTGATGAGGAAAAACAAAAGAATTGGGATGCTGGAAAGAGTGAAGGAAAAAGGACCCAAAATCTTGGCTTTAGAATTGGTTCAAGTTGGAGGCCAAAAGTGGTTAAAATTTGCAACTGAAGAAATGGTCAATTAAAATTTCAATTACAACCAATTCGCATTACGAATTTGGCCAAATTGAATTTAACTAGTGAATTGGGTTAAAACTTAAATACGATGAATTAATATATTTAACTAGCGAGCTTCTTAATCTCAATCAAATAAAATCATTAACTTAATTATAAACTAATTAACTCAAAATATAAACTATTAATTAGCTAAACTAATGAACTTAATATTTAAGTAAAATTAAAAAAAAATTGAGATGATTTTTGAATATTCATAAAATGTACTAATTATATACATAATTATATAAAAACATACATATCATTCAAAAAAAATCATAAAAACAACAAAATTACATAAAAGTATCTTGAAAATATTTTGAATTTTATAAAAACTAATTACTTTAAATCGTTTGGAATTGAAGAAGTTCAATGATTAATCTATATGGTGGAGGGTCAAAATTGGGTGTCAACAACTACACCTGATATAACTTTTGTTGTACGAAACCTTAGCCAGTATATGCATGAACCTAAGACATCCTATATGGAGGCTGAAAAAAGGGTGGTTAAATATGTCAAGTAGTCTCTAGGTTTGGGGATTCTCATGCCTTCACATAGCACCAATCAAATGATTGCCTATTGTGATTTTGATTGAGCCTCATATGCTAATACTAGAAAGTTTATCACGGGATATCTATTAATTTATGAAAGCTCTTTGATTTCATGGAAGTCTAAGAAACACAACATTATCTCACACAATTCCGTAGAAGTTGAATATAGAAGCTTAGCCTTTACAGTGGATGAAATTGTATGGTTAGTTGGTCTCTAGATAAAAATTACTTCTCCAAAGTCAGACTTGGAGATGGAAGACTTGAGATGCAAAGGGCAAAGGAGCAGTTCTTGTTCAAACTCCGTCAGGTATGAAGCTTATATCTGATGTATTATTTGTTCTTGAAATTAGCCAGAGTCTTCTCAGTGTTGGCCAATTACTTGATAAAAGTTATGACTTGATATTTAAAGATAAAGTATATGAAATCATGGATCCAACTGGTATAAAATTGTTCTCAGTCAAAATGAATAACAGAAGCTTCCCTCTTGATTGGAAACATACTGAGATTAGAGCTTATGTCAGCATGCAAGATAAAAGTTATGCCTCTCATAAAAGGCTTGGTCACACCAATTTTAAATATTTTAAAATGATGCAAAATAAGGAACTTGTGATAGATATGCCTTCCATAAATGAAACATCTAATGTATGTGGGGTTTGTCAAATTGGGAAGCTAAGTCAATCACCATTTCATGTGAATCAAGCCTAAAGAGCTTCTGAAGAGATTCAACTAATACACACTAATGTGTGTGGACCTATAAGCACTCCTTCTTATAATGAAAAAATATATTTTCTTTTGATTGATGACCTTACGAGGTTTTGTTGGGTTTACTTTCTGAAACATAAATCTGGATTCTGAAGTATTTGTTGTGTTTCAAAGGTTTAAAGAAATTGTTGAAAATCATTGTGGTTCTTTTATAAAAATCTTAAGGTATGATAATGGGACTGAGTTCACTTCCTATCGATTCAATGATTTTCTTTGGAAAGCAAAAATTCATAATCAACTTACAGTAACTTACACACCACAACAAAATGGTGCAAGTGAAAAAAAGTAGGTTTGTTATGAATATACCTCGATGTCTTCTATTTGAGAAAGGCTTGTCGAAGGTGCTATGGGTTGAAGCTATCAATAACGTTGTCTATATTTATAATAGATTTCCAACAAGAGCCATTGAAGGAAAGACTCTATACGAAGCATGGATTGGAACCAAGCAATAATATGATCATCTTAAGATATTTGGTTTTATCTGTTACTCTTATATTCCTAAAGTTAAAAGGTATAAAGTAGATAGAGTTGATGTTGAAATATTTGTGGGATACAACACCACTTTGAAAGGCTATAGGATTTTAAATCCTATTTCACAACAAATACATGTAAGTAGAAATGTTAACTTTGATGAAAATGTTGCATGATACTGAAAAAGATGATTGTTTCTTATTTACAAATCACTAATCAAGAACTAAGTGTCCAAGAAGAAGAGTTGATTCCAGAGGAAGAGGATTCCGATGATTTTGTAGTAAAATGTACCAGATCAATTGAAGATAAATAAATATATATATATATACTAGTTTTACGGCACGTGCGTTGCACGTGTGTGTGTGTATATATATATATATATAGTATACAATGCTGTAAAATTGAATTAACATCACTAAATTAAAACTTTTTAGTAAATAATTATAATTGAAAGAACATAGGACAAGTGTTTTTAAATAATTAATACAAATTTTCATAGACCTACTTGTATTTTGAGATCAAAACGACCAGATATCATTGAAACATTTTAAAATACATTCAAAGTTTAATTGTGGGGAGAAAGTGACATTTCTTTAGTAGTATTTTTACTTCACTCAATTTTTTAAACAAATCTAACCAACACCATGTAAGCACAATTTTTCTCTTAAATATTCATACTTGAAATTTAGTATGTGCATGACACTAATAAGGATTACCATAAATATTTCAATATTTTATCTTTATACACAATCTATCTTTTACAAAATATATTACTCAATTAATATTTGAGTAAGACTATCAGAGAGAGGTAATTTTACAACAACAAAAAAAGTACTTTGTTGTTATAACGAATGATGGTTAAATAGAGGTTTGAGTGTATGTCAAATATTTAGCTTGATCAATTCTTTGTTATATATATATATATATATATTTCAATAGCATAATTTAATTATAATATATGAACAACATCACCTTTGGTGGAAAAAAAATTAATTTCTTTAAGTTTCTAACTTATCTTTGTATAATTGTAGTCTTCTCCTTGTCTCTGCCGCATACATACCATATAGTTGTTCTCTAATAAAGAAATCTAGTATCTTATAGAAGATGTATCGTGATATAAAATATTAAACTTTTTCAATAATAAAAGTTAATAGATGAATAAAATTCAGTATTATTTATAGAATCTTTAATTTGATTTAAGATTATTTTATGATCAATCACTATTTTCTTATCTATTTTTATATAGCTAGCAAATAGTGTATCTTTTGACATAACATTTTCTCAAATTAAAATGAACACAAAATAACAGGAAATTCATACTTAAAAAATTTCATACTCAATATAAATATAAAAATATATGAAAAAATACATAGCCAATGAAGAAGGAAGACGAAAATATATGTTCAAGCTATATTCACTATTGTGTTTCATTTGATTGAAATCTCTTGCCACCAACACTTTACTTGATCCGTTCATTTTTACTTACATATTTATTAAAAATAATAATTATTAGCATGACTATACTGTCATATTATAAGTAAAACTTAAAATCTATTTTTGAAATAGTGGATTTAACATTAAAAATAATAATTCAATGCACTACATTGATTCCCGTTGTTTTCGCAAAATTAGAAAGAAACTCTTTCGTGAGGGTAAGAGAATAAAAAATAAAAAAACAAAGAAGAAATATCTTTACCCAAATCATGTGACTTTTTTCATATTGGTTTATTATTATTGTCTTTCTCACAACTTTTCGTCACTGTTAACTCATGAAAATCGTAAGAAAAAATCCGAGTGTGAATTGTTGAATGATTTGCTAGAATTTATTCACCAACTCTTTCTTATGTGATACCTCGAATTTTGTTGAATTTTGAACTTAATCAACTGTTGCAAATAACCCTTGAGATTGTTTAAGAAGAAGAAGAGTATAAAACTTTTTAAAAAAATGTAGTTTAAAAGTGAGAGAAAACTCCTCTATTTATAGCTAACAAATAGTAGTAGGAATAGGTGCTGATTGTGCCTTATCAGAAAAGTTAGAACCTTTCGAAAAAGTCACTGCTCATCGAAAAATTCACAACTCTTCGTAAAAGTCACAACTCATAGAAAAAGGCACAACCCTTTGGAAAAGTGACAACCCTTTGGAAAAATCACAACCTTTCGAAAACTCACAACTTATCGAAAATGTCACAACCCATCAAAAAAGTCACAACACTTTGAAAAAATCACAACCCTTTAATGTGAAAAGGTATATATTTTAATATAATACAAATAATTGAATTAATAAATAAAATAAATTGAGTATTTTTAATTGGGGTATTATAGTAATTCAACATTCATGTTTGGGAGTTCATACTTTTAACGTACTATTTTTGAAATAGTGGATTTAACATCAAAACAAATAATTCAATGGACTACATTGATGCCCGTTGTTTTTTTAAAATTAGAAAGAAACTCCTTCGTGAGGGTAAGAGAATAAAAAATGAAAAAACAAAGAAGAAATATCTTTACCCAAATCATGTGACTTTTTTCATATTGGTTTATTATTATTGTCTTTCCCACAACTTTTTGTCACTGTTATTCATGAAAATCGTAAGAAAAAATCCAAGTGTGAATTGTTGAATGATTTGCTAGAATTTGTTCACCAACTCTTTCTTATGTGATACCTCGAATTTCGTTGAATTTTGAACTTAATCAACTGTTGCAAATAACCCTTGAGATTGTTTAAGAAGAAGAAGAGTATAAAACTTTTAAAAAAATGTAGTTTAAAAGTAAGAGGAAACTCCTCTATTTATAGCTAACAAATAGTAGTAGGAATAGGTGCTAATTGTGCCTTATCAGAAAAGTTAGAACCTTTCGAAAAAGTCAAGGCTCATCGTAAAAGTCGCAACTCTTTGGAAAAGTCACAACTAATTGAAAAAGGCACAACCCTTTGCAAAAGTGACAACCCTTTGGAAAAATCACAACCTTTCGAAAACTCACAACTCATCGAAAATGTCATAACCCATCAAAAACGTCACAACTCTTTGAAAAATTACAACCCTTTAATGTGAAAAAATATCTATTTTTAATATAATACAAATAATTGAATTAATAAATAAAATAAATTGAGTATTTTTAATTGGGGGTATTATAGTAATTCAACATTCATGTTTGGGAGTTCATGCTTTTAAGGTAGTATATAGATATAGATTTGTATAACTATACATTTAACAGGTAATTGTAAATACTAGTACTAGCTGTACCATTTATCATTTTGTACTTGTTGTATTTGTTTTTTTTACAGTAGGATTTTAAGTGAGATCAGTTGCTTACTTAGCTTACATTATGCTTCACATCAAGTGGTAAAAACTTATCTAAAAATGATTATTTGATATGTCATGTAGTTGGTAAGAGTATTAAATCTGAAAATGTTTGGTGGTTGTAGCCTTACGTACTGATTCTTTATTTGTTATTTGGTTACATGCCTTGGTTTGTTATGGGATAGATGTTGAATGTACCGTAATGTTTGTTCTATTATTTCTGAGTTATCACCTACATATGTTCGTCTCTTATGTGTATACAATTGGTAGTGTCTGGGAACTGGTGGATCATCACGCCTGATTTGTAGGAAAAAAGTTGCAGGTCTCTAGTCCCTACGAGCAATACTTGTTTTTTACCTTAACTAATACTCTAATAGAGTACATTGATAGAGTTCAACTATATCTTCCTTTGTGTGAAGAATCCCTTTATTTGAGTTGAGGTAATAGATTTTGCATGCTTGGTTAATTTTAGATGGTGATATATACTACATACTAGGCTGGAAACACAAATCTTTTGGGGGTAAGGAGGGGGTATATTTCAGGCTGGAAAATAGAGAGGAATCATCATTTTAAATAAGTATAACTGGTTCAAGATTACTAGATTAATTGTTGCTGAACTATCTTAATTGGACGACGTTAAGTCGACCGTTACAAAGTTGCCCTTTTGGTTTTAAAATCAATTTTGTTGCCCTTTTGGAATTTTGGACAAATTTTCTTACCCTTTTGGCTCCAAACTCTAGGATAGTTTGTGAACCTTTTAAGTTCAACAGTGGTACTATTTGATGATTTAGGCGCAGAATGGTTTGTGAACCTTTTTAGTTTAACAGTGGTACTATTGAATTTCAAGGACACACATAATAGTTTGAGCCTTTGAGGGTAAGATATATTTCTAGTCCATTTCAGAGACAAAATAATGTGATTATATTTCTGTTTCTCCAATTTGCTCTCCTTGTGAAAATCTTCTGGTGTAGGAAAGCATGATTTGCAGATAGCTATATGTGGTCACAGATTCAATAACAAAAAATCAAGAGCTAATGCAGGCAAACAAAGTAATAATCCAGAACACAACATAAAAACTAAAAAAAGACTTTGCTAAATTGCAAACCTACCACAAAAACTGAACTTAAGAGGGTATCATCACAATAAATAAGTAAAACATATCCATAAAAGCAAAAAATAAAAGAACATGAACAATTCACATTAGCCTGAAGAAACAATTTTCAACTCGCCAATTCCTAAATCACGGACAAGCTATAAAGTAAAATCTTTCCACAAGACAACAACGACATATTATTCAGTATAATCCCACAAGTGAGGTCTATAGAGAAAATAGTGTATGCAAACCTTACCCCTACCTCGAACGGTAGAGAGGCTGCTTACCATAGACCCCAGCTCAAGGAAAAGCATATCAAAGATGTAAAGAAAGCATGACAAAGCATTCTAAAAATCTTTCCATTCAAAGTAGCTCCCTAATATGTTGTTGAATCTGCTAGTTACCTGAGCTAGATTAGCTATATGACTTCTAATTGAAGCCTTAATTTTACCATTCAAAGCTCGGTCGGCAAATCCATCAGTACAAGTATTCTCATTTGTGATAGCAACACTTACCCATGTCTCCACGTTGCTCATATGCCACTGGAAATCAACTTTCCCATGGCTATGATCCAAACCTTTCAGCTCATTCACAAATCTTCTTAGCTGATCTACACTATCACTCGTTTCCTCCACGCAATCCTTGATAGCTGCATAGTCTCTTGGCTTCAATCCCTTGAATTTCAACAGCTTGCGGCTTTAATTAGACTCACAGACACAGCCATTTTAACCAGCTGCATTGGTTGTTTTTAATGGCTTGTGCGTAACTGGAAAGGGAAATGACGCATACATCGGAAAAAGTAGTGGATTTACAAGAGCTTTTTATGAAACTGGTAAAGGCTGCGGCGTTGCCCGTCGCGCCGGAGATGTAGGAGAGAGAGAGGAAAAGTGCTGCGAGAAATAATAGTTTCTTGTGATTCCAACATATGATGATAGGTAAGGATTGAAAAATAAGTTTCTGCTCCTCATTCTTATGTTTCAGTCCCCACCAGGTTGTCAAGAGGTTTCTCAAAGTGGACTGATTGTGGATAATACCACCAGTAGCTGCAAAATATTTCCAAATCAAGCTAGAAATATTGCGTGTGACTAGAATGTGCTCAATGTCATCCCATCCAGGCTTAGTACAACAGGAACAGTGGACTGGTGTAGCTCCAAAAGAAGTAATATTGTCATTTGTTGGCAGTTTGTTCCTTAAAGCTTCTTGGTTGAAAGACTTAGAAAAGTTCTCATCCAAAATACTAGCAAGGAAATGACATCTTACTTATCAGTTTGGTTCGATTGAAAAACCATATTTAGATAAAATCCTGTTTCAAGACGTTCAACACCTTGTTTAAAGAGGTGCACATGACTCAGTCCACATGGTTGATACAAGATACACAGATCAGGGATGAGCTGCACATTTCCATATCCAAAAAATTTATTCCTGTTTATAGATCTTTTCTGGGACGGTTTAGAAGCCATATAGAAAGTAGAAGACATCCAGAAAACTATATCAAGTAAACTGTGGAGGACCTAGAGAATGTTGTCTTAGTTTTCTTTGAGGGGTACGCTGCATCACAACATTTGAGAAGATCTCAGTGAAAGAATATTAGTTTCAACAGTTAGTACTCTAGGACATTTTTTGATTTTTTTTCATCGAGTTATTCAGGGACTGAGGTTATGGCATTCTAGTGTTTCTCGAGTTTCTACTTTCAATTTCAGTATTCAGGGTAATGAGCTGCTGAAAATATTAGGAAGATCAACTGTATCTATCAAGAAGGGTCAGTGCCTCATGCCTCTGAATGCTCTGCCCTGTAAGCATGTTGTGGTATTTCTTTCATACTTTTACACTTTATCCATAACTGGACTATTGCATTGATTTCCTTCTTGAAATTTTATCATAATCACGATTTTGTTAACTTGGGTCCAGAATTTAGTTTACCTTAGATGACTTCTACACTGCTACGATATTGTCCTTTGTA
>JAJOOS010013410.1:0-32963 GCA_029582725.1 Solanum chiquidenum
GAGTTTATTTAAAGACTTCCGCTTATCTTTCTATCTTATTCTTGTTTTATAAATTCTGTATCATCGGGTTTTTGGGTGTTAGGCTGACGTGTCTGGTGAGGTTTGGGCACGTGCCATCACATCGGGTTTTGGGGTGTGACAAAATGGTATCACGTAATTTCTAAAAGTTGGCTCGCAAATGCTAAAATATGCCTTAAAAAATGGTGTGACTATACGTAATGATCCCCAGTTCATTACGGAGGTCCTTATAAAGTTTTTTCAGAAATTTTTTTGGGTGCTCCAAAGCGCCAGATCCATGAGCTAATACATATGAAAAATCTAAAAAATTACGTAATTCCTTAAAGTTGGCTCATAAATGTGAAAATATGCCTTAAAAATAGTGTGACTATACATAATGCTCTACATATCAGGGCTATCCATTTTAGCCCGTTAGGGCTACCATTTGCAACCTATGCTTATATTCAAAGTGTAAGGGTATTTTCAACAAATATCGATGTCAAGCAGCTCTTTCTCTTTGAATGCCCAAAAAAGTTTCACTGACAAAAACTATCATATATGGTTAGTGAAAATGAATTCATATTTTATAACATAAGTCAGATGTGTTTTTGTGATGGAAGAAATATACTTACAACTACACTTTGTGAATCTTACAATTGTCCAAATAAAAGTACTTTCAAAAGAACTTTACACAAGAAAACTTCATAGAAAGTGTTTTTGAAGCACAAAATCAATAGAAAAAAAAAAGAAAGAAAAAGAGAAAGATCGATATCAAAATACCTACAAGTTAAAAAATAACCATAAAAAATTAGCATCAACTACTAGAGGACAAAAAACGAGGAGGAACGGTTTTTACAATTGCAGTAACTAAAGCAAATGAGGAGTGTTCAAATTTGCTTTTAGTTACTGCTGTAGTTTTTAGCAAAATAAGTTGTTTAGTTTAAGATGAATTTGAAATTTGAATCTTAGTTATGTTGTTTTAGTTGTTCAAATATTTTAGAATTCTCAAATTTTAAATTATGCAGATTATGTATTTTATGTTGGCTATTTAAAGCCTCTAAATGCTTAATAAAATTATTGAAATCAATTGAAAGTCATTCAAAATCCAAAGAGAGACATTTTAAACTTTTTTCGCTGACGCATAGTTTTAGAAAAAACTAACAATATCTATACACAATCAAAAAGGCACTTATGGGTCACTCCAACTAGTCGTATGAAATTGAAATATATTTGTGATGCCAGTCACATGGAGAAGCTCAACAAGCCTTGCAAGATCGCATCCTGGCTTTCGATACTCGTTCATAGAATTCCAATAATTTCTTTTGCTTCTCAAAGTCTACTAGAACACTGTTGATGCTCCTAATATGCCCCTCAACTAATATGGAGTTTTCACATAGAATACTTGGGTCTTTTTTTTTACAGTCATAGAAACAATAAGTTCTTTTCTAAGTATGGTATGATTGCTAGATACAATTGCTCCAAATAGTTAGTTCTATATACCGAAGGAAATAAATAATACAATCTTCGAAGCCTTAGATTCAGCATTGAAGAACCAAGGTATCATACGATGATATTACTTGTTTGTACCTAATAATGTTAAAACATTAACTCATTATGAACGTACATACCTAACTAATGAATTATAGCTAATTCAACTTTTAAGGTTTGACTATGTTAGTCAATATACCCATATATTTTATTATTATTATTTATGTTGTATTAAGAAATATGTATTACATGACATGGACACATGTGCATCATGTCCAAACACTAGTCATATATATAAATTAGTAATAGTTTCACATGATATGAAAAATACTAAATAAACGCGGCAATACTCATGGAAGATAGATTCATAGTATGAAAATATTAAATAATGTGACAATACACGTGACAAATAGACTCATAATATGAAATTATGAAATAATGTGATAATACATGTGACAAATAAGCTCGTGCACTTACTATAAATTACCCTAGTGTTCCTCTCAAAGTTGCTTGGGCTTATTCAGCCATAACATCTTCTTATTTTCTTTTGCAATGGAAACGAATATCATGAATGATAAGCAAAAGATTGAAATGGAGTTAATTGAGTCAAAGGAAGAATGTGCTAGTTGCAACTTTCTTACAAAGGAAAAAAAACATTGTTTAAGAAAGCGGAAGAACTTTTAACTCTGACCGGAGCAGATGTATGTGTTCTTCTCATTTGACCAAGTGGAAAACCATATTCATATGGCTCCACAAATATAGAAAAATTAATTGAAAATTTTCTTGAATTGAAATCAGACGATAGCCATTGTGATCATGCTGACGTGGGGAAATAAAATATCTGAGGCATTTGATGATCATGTGTTTGTCACATGAAGAAGCTCAACAAGTCTTGCAAGAATGTATCTTGGCTTTCGATACTTTCGTAGAATTCCAACAATTTGGAGTTGATGCTCCTACATACTCCCCTCAATTAATATGTATTTTTCACATAGAAAATACATGTCATATTTTATAGTCATAGAAATGATAAGTTCTTGTCCAAGTATGATATAGTTTCTAGATACGATTGCTCTGAATAGTTAGTTCTATATTCCTATGGAAACAAATAATCTACTAACTGTTGGGACGAAAAACTTTATATGAACGATCATGATACTTTTCGCTGTCAATACTATCGGTGAAAAAAACATACTAGGGAGGTTTTTATTCTTGTTTGCAACTTAGAGGAGAAATCAATCAGTGGAGAAATTACTACTTTGCAAAATTGCACATTTAAATTAAAAGAGCATTATAATAACAAGGAATGAAAACACATATACTAAAAGGGGTTCGCACAAACTAAATTGGGAATTTGAAGAATCATCATACTCCATATTGATGTTCCAATCTTTAACTATTACAACTTTATGAAAGAGAAATACTAACAAAACGACTATAGAATGTTATTTTTTGTCCTAAATTATTGGACCTTTCACTAAGCGCGAACCTGAGAAAATAATTTGAACATTAAACTTGAAGATCTAGGATCCCAATAAAGTCCAATTTCATCACCAACGCTTAATCCGCGACTGTTGAATAATTTGATGCACGAAAGATAAAAGTCATCATTGTACAATTTCCTTAATAAAACACTTCCACCATCATACTTCTTAGGGATATTCTCCTCCGTTACATCCCACACGCCAACAGGAACATCGCACCCGTTCTCCAAACTTTTGGCTGCATCCAATGTACAGTATCGAAGAATGTACTCAAACATCTCAAAAAATGGAATCATCAGCTTTCCTACAATAACCTCGTCATGGGTAATCTTTTTCTTGATCTGCCAGGGGTTTTCCGAATCAATTTTTGTGGGAGGATATATGTCTCTTATCTCAATTAGTTCTCGAGTCACTACATGTGGAGTGTTTGTTGGAAAACTATATGCACAACGGAAGCATACCAGAATCTTTACTGCTTACATGAATAATAGATAATCAATACCGTTTATGCTAGAACACATAATCATGCTAAAAAACATAAACTTGCTGAAATTTAATTTGATAAATAACTCTTGAAGCGTGAGCAGATACCTTTAAGCGAATCCACAAGTTAGACGACCTTCAAGCAAATCTACAAGATAGACAATAACTATGATCTTCTACCGTAATCCCAAGTTCACATCTGAACTCTCACAATACTTGGGTGGGCAAGTATCGATAGAAAACTAATTCATCTCTTTTCTAGGCTAGGAGAATCCCTATTTATAGAGATTTCTTCCCAATCCAAAAAGGACTAGAAAACCTAGTTTTTCTAGAAGACTAGAAAAAACCATATTATTCTTCCTTTTCCCATAGAAATATGATTCTGAGTTCTAGTTATATATGGGCACTGGAGGGACCACAAAATTAATTATTGAGGCTTCATATTATGGAAATAATTCAAATAATTAATTTGAATTTATTCTTACCATAATAAATTACAAATCATTCCACTAGAAATTCGTAATTGCACTCTATTTATATATCGTAATTCCCCATTAAACACTTATGTAATTCCCCATGTTAAGATTTCAGATACTAATCAATAAATTAAATTACTGACGAATTTGATTTAATAATTAATTTCCTTTAGAGCACTACTTAACTTATTTCATGTGTCGGATTCATAAATCCACTTGCAAGATTTGACACGATGAAACCTTATAAGTTTCTCAAAAAGGCATATCAATCAATCTCTATAATGAGACATGGATTCCATCAACTAACTTATTATTTCACCAATATATATTATTATCATCCAACTTACCAGGTATATTGACCCATCTCAGAATCTCACCTTTTAATAAATCAAAACGATAATTAATATATACAGATCATAAATGTTATATCAGGATTAAGAATATAAGTACGTTTAATAGTTTAGAGAATATGTTTTTGTCAGTCAGTTTAAAACAACTATCTCTACTTGGTCCCTTCAATACATACAAAATTTACTAGCACAATAAGTTGGAACTATACCGTTCCCATAATCAGGATAAATTACATATAATCTTGTGCTACAATCGTACCCGATGGCATGTCCATTTCCATCCTAGATTGTGAACAAATTTTTTTATACTTATTAGAATCGATGATTTAATCATCTGTGTATAAGCTAAAACTCTACACACTAAATCATCTACTATATAAGTAAATAGACACCATAAACGAATATATGATCTATTAAAATTGAGCAAATATTTATTCTATAATAAATATTATATCTTAACATATGGTTAATAGTATATATCCCAACAGTGTTGTTAAGTTTGCAAGCTTCTTCTTCAGCCTTCGATGGAAATTTTTTGTAAAAGAATGTCTTCTTAAGGCTAAGCAAAGGCATTTGATCAGACATTGAAGAAATTGTTGGAAGGATACACTAAAAAAAAAAAGAGGCAGTAACACTCTATTTATAATAGTAAAATTAGGTTTTATTTTTTATTCCAACCTTGAGGGGGAACATAGAATTCTAGGTGATATTTTTTTTGACAACCTTAATTTTTATTCCAAAAAGGAACTTTTAATAATTATTGAGTTACCTAATTAGCCAGATTTTTATATTTAAAGTTTTTCCTTTTATATTTCTCTCTATATTTTGACTACCTTAATTTTAATTCCAAAATGGGTCTTTTAATAATTATTGAGTTACCTAATTAACCAGATTTTATATTTAAAGTTTTTCCTTTTATATATATCTCTATATTGGCAAATGATTTTTTTTCTTCTTCTTCTCTCCTTAAATATTTCTTCCCAAGGAAAATTGGATATTCTTAAAGCATGTTTATTTCCCATAGAGAAAAGGGTCTGATATACTCCTTAACATTATTTTTTAGAGCTGATATAGCACTCGTTATGAAAGTGGATCATATATACCCCTAATGTTATACGAATGACTCACATATACCCTTTTTCTCTAACGGAAGTGAAAAAAATAATTTAGATTCAATTTTTAATTATATTTTTGTAAAAACTATAATCCATATGTAGTATATTTGATCTTCCTCACATGCCTTTTTTACTTTTATTTTTCAATGACTAATTTAAATTTATTAATTTAATGGGTCAATTTATATATGTTTCACTAATTTTCTTGTAAAATTTATTATAGATGCCCCCATTTTTTTTACAAATACAAAACATAAATTACAGCTGCAAAAAAATTAGTATTAATTTTTTTTCTTTACACTAAACAATGAAAGAAATAACTAAGAAACTCAAATAATGATAATCAAAGAAGTCAAAAAATAATTTATGTATGAAAAAAATTAAAATACAACTTGAACTTTACTAGAATGATCATATATATCACCACATGTTTTTTTAAAAAAAAATTTAAAACTAATTTTTTCACTTCCGTTAGATGAAGGGTATATGTGAGCTCCTTTTGTAACAATAGGGGTAAATGTGAGTCATTTATATAACGGTAAGGGCATATATGAGCCACTTTCATAACGAGGGGTATACCAACTCTAACTGACAAAGTTGAGGGGTATATCATACCCCTTCCCAAAAAACTTTAGATAATTATCCAAATAGAGCTATGTCATATACGATATAGTCACTTTAGATGACTTGTGTTTGATTAATTTTCCAGCATCATGATTTTTATCCTAGTTTCCGAACACGTGCACACATATTTAATGCTAATTAATATAATTATATTTAAAATATTATAATAAGATTGTGATGAATTGCATCAAATTTGAAGAGAATAAAACAAGATCATATCTATGATGAATAATGATCATATTCAACCGATATTATTGCCAAGCAAGGCACTAATCATGACCTTTTGGTCGTGTGTTGGAGAACTTACCAGACACAAAAAAATGTTGTCAAACGGGAGCTAAAAACTAAAGATGTGTGGAATATATCAAAATGATATTGTGTTTTAAACATGTTATGTGCATGGAACATTCTTGTTATTCGTTTAGAATACGTTGATGAAGTGTTTGCTCTTGTTCTCTCAATTGAGCTGTGGTTTCTACTATTACGGATATTGATTTTTTTTAATGACAATACATGGGAGGGAACTAGATTTGTTTCCTTCAATGATGAAGATGGTTTAACTTATGCTGAACTAGCCAAACTTAGAAGGAAAGCATAAATGACTGAAGAAGAGCGTAACACCCCAAAAATTTCTAAGCTAAGGCCCGAACCGTTCTTCATTTGCGTATAAGGTCGTATCGGGTGATTCTTAAATTTTTCTTAGGTGTTAAGGTCTATTATTTAGTATGGGAATGAATTTTGATATACATTAAGGTCACAAGAATCCTCTAACACAAAGTTGAGTTGTAAGCTTCCTTACCGATTAAGTTTTAATATAAAGTTTTACTTAGATCAACTTCAAACGATCATATCTCTTAGCACATAATGAATTAGGTGGTCCATGACCAATCAAATTGAGTCATTTTTTCAACTCCACCAAGTTTGCCTCATTTCAGGTTCAAAGTAAAAGTTATGACTATTTCACCAAAGACTACCACAACAGAGTTTTCTAAGTCAGTGAACTACAAAACCCTTTTACGGGTCGTAGTTTGGGGTTCAATTCCTACAGCCCATCTACGGGCCGTAGTTTTATTCCATAGATTGAACCTTTTAGCCTTAAAAGTTCAATATGAATTCCATGGATGGGATCTACGGTCCGTAGATCAAATCATAAACTGTAAATGGCCCTGTGGAAGGTTTTTGACAGCTTTTTAAGTGGGCTTTCTTTTGTATTTTCTCATTTTTCCTAATCCCAGGCGACAATATTTTAAGTTTAATTAGGGGAATATATTCCATCAAATACTCAGTATTCTTTTATTTTACGCTCTCAACTCCCCAACTCAAAAAGAAAACCGCGAGGAAGACAAAAGCTAGGGTTTCAAGGCTTTCAATCAAGTTCTTCAAACTTCTTCAAGAACTTTGTTCTTCCATGTATGTAATACTATTCATAGTGTTGGACTAGTTTATCTTCACGCCCTACATCTCAATTCAGTCAGTGAAACATTATGTTTAGAGTTCTGTAGCAGTTTTCTTAAAATTTGAATTCAGTTGTGTTTCTTGTTCTAAGTTCCAATTCCTTAACCGTTGAGATTTTGACTTCTATTATGTAAAAAAATTGAATTCTAAATTGTTGTTAATGTTTCGTACCACATGACACCTATTTACTTATAAAAGTCATTTTATAAAAATAATTATATGAGATCTCTTATACATCGATAGCGGACTTGATAGGTAAGTTCATAAGTATACATTTTAAATGCATGTTACTGAAAAGAGTTTCTAAATTAAAGAAGAATATGAATGGTTTCATATGTATTGTTTAACAGTTGAGAAAGAGAAATAGTATAATTGATTTTTTGAAAAGTTTTTCAGTAAAGAAAAGTGAAAGTTAAAGTAAAGAAATAGTCTCTTTCTCTGTAAAGGGTGATTGAACATAATTGATATGGTTTGTTTTGGGAGTAGTATCGAGCACTGAATTGGGTAAGAGTCTATTTTTAACTCAAAGTTCCATAAAACTACGTAGCCAACGTAGGATAGGATCTTACCAATTTTTTGGGTGACTCCTCACTACCTCAAGAAGGCTTATTGGATGGAACCACAATTATAGTTAGCATCCTATACCCCGACAAAGTATAGGATGACCCTTGAAACATGGGTGAAATGTTGTATCACCGCTAGACTCATAGTGATGGTTGTTGGTTAAAGAAACTCCCCACAGAGTAAAGTGTTCTATAACCATATAGTTTATATTTCATATCTTATTGTAAAGTACAAATGGTTTTCACCACTTGTTCAAATATTGTTTTACTTGCTATCTACTCAGTCATCAATTCAGTTATTATTTTATTCAGCCATATTATATACTCGTACATTCAATATACTAATGGCATTCAAGTTTCATCTTTTTATGATGCAAATACATGTGTTTAGGATCATCAACATGCACTCTGTTTAGATCACTTCACACTTCTTGATAGCTTTTGTTGAGACCTCCTTTATTTCGGAGGACTCAATTTTATATTTCGTTTAGTAGTATTTGAAGTGTTGTGGGTCTTGTCCCGATACCTATCTTGAACAATAAAGGTTTCATAGATAGACAGAGTTAGATGTTTTTCATATTTTTCTCCAGATGATTTTATTAGAACATATTCATGGTAAGTATTTCAAGACAATGTTTCAAAACTTTTATTTAAATCATTTAGATGTTCATCTATTTAAGGTTTCTGCATATCATATTAAGGCTCTTGTCTCTAGTTAGCCAGACTAGGGTTCTCTTGTGGACCAACAATGGTTTTTAAGTGCCGGCCACGTCCAGGATGTAGGCTTGGAGCGTGACAAAGAGCATTATATGGTAATATCATCATTTTAGTTTTGATCTTGTATAGTGAAAATAAGAATTTCGACTGCAAAAGATGATTTTTATGGAAGTTTACTTACAACCGTTATTTACGCTAAATGCAGGTATTTGTCTAGAGGTTATGCATCTGTCTCTAAAGGTCATGCCCAACAGTTGCCTTTCTTCTTTTATCCTTCTTTTGTAGAAATATTGAAAGAAATACTTGAATCAATGTACCCTTGTTCTTGTGCAAATGCAAAAACTCTCAATCAGATGTTGTTACAAAATCAGTTTTGTCTTAAGTTATTACATCTCTATCCAATTTTCTTAGTCATTTTAGTTTGACAAAAGTATCACATTATTGATTGAAGATAATTTTGATGGATAAAATGTCGCATATGAATTTCAAACTTGAATATATAGTGTGTAACAAACAAACAACTTGATTAACTAATAATAATAAAATTGTCAATTTTAGAAACTTTAAAATGCATCAACATGGATAAATTTGCTTCCTATATTCCTTGAATTTCTCATATATTTTATCGATGTAAGATTGTCTAAGGTGTTACATATATCCCTGTAAGGAACTTGGTATCTTCGTCAGAGGTTTGCTCCACTATCATCGTAAAGAAGCAGGTAGCGATCTAAGTCACCAGTGATCTTGCAAACATATCCTGCGGCAAATTGTTGTGTGAATGAATCAATATCTATACACAATATAAGAGGCACATCTGGGTCACTCCACCTAGTCGTATGAAGCTGAAATATTTTTGCGATGCAAGTTACATGGAGAAGCTCAACAAGCCTTGCAAGAATGCATCTTAGCTTTCTAGACACTTCTTTTTATAGAATTCCAACAATTTCTTCCGCTTCTCAAGACCTACCGAAACACTGTTGATGCTCCTAATACACTCATCAATAGCACATGAAAGGCTTTTATAATTAGCCATCTTTTTATTTTTCTCTTCTTCTTCTCCATTTCTCAAGCCAACTCATAAAATTTACTTACCTTCTATTTAGCCCAATTTATATAACCTAAGTTGTGACTTACCTAATTTGATGTGATTTTATACCCAATGACAAATATTACATGTATCAACATCCATTGCATTTGCATGATTTTACTCATAAGTGGCAACAACCAATTGTCAATCTAAAGCAGTAGCTTTACTTTGATCAACACCTTAAACCCTTCCTTTTTTTATTTGATATTTCCTTCACATCACCTTGATATTTTTCAATAAGTATCTTCAATGGTATCATCATTTTGTTTGTTATTTTGATTTTTTATTCTAGATCAAAGAACAACTATCTTCATCATGACTCTAGTGCTAACAATTATTGCGATACAAAGTTAAATTATCATATACAATATCCTAGAAAACCTCGATCAACTTACCATATTTTTCATCCACAAACTGCAGCCTTATACAATTCGGAAGCTTATCCATTAGATCACGTATAACCTTGAGCCTAGTTGTGCTAGGTCTTTTTTAAACAGACTAAAAATGAAAGTTTGACAAATGACTTGAAACAAAGGGTGTATTAGTTAGAGGTGTAAAATCATGTTCTAAGATTCTATTAAGGTGGAGTTGTTGAGATTTTTTTTTGAATCATATTAGAAGAAAATGTACCTGTAAAGGAAAAATTAAACTAGTTATTTGGCATATTTCCTTTTCATTCATCGTATAAAATTAACATTATATAAAAATAAAAAAAACTGTAGTTCAATTCACACAACATTTTGTGTTAGTGAGACCCGAGGAAGGGCCAAACTCCCAAGGGTGTGATGTAAATAGCCTACCCTAGTGCAAGCATTTGTGACTACTTACATGGCTCGAACTAGTGACCTACAGGTCACATATAGATAACTTTACAATATTTCAAGGCTCTCCTTCCGAAATAACATTATATATGTAAATCTAGTAATTGATTCACATGATATGAAAAATACTAAATAAATGTGACAATACTCATGATAGATAGACACATAATATGAAAATATTAAACAATGTGATAATAAACATGACAAATAGATTCATAATATGAAAATATTAAATAATGTGACAATACACGTGACAAATAGACTCGTGCACCTACTACAAATTACCCAGTGTTCTTCTCAAAGTTGCCCAGGCTTATTCAGCCAAAACATCTTCTCATTTTCTTCTTTGATTAGTTGTTTTTCCAATAGAAAAGAGGACTAGCTGGGGTAAGCAAAAGATGGAAATGGATTTGATTGAATCAAAGGAAGTTTGTGCGCTTCTACTTTCTCGCAAAGGAAAATACCTTTTTCAAGAAAGCACATGAGCTTTCAACTCTAATCGGAGAAGACATTTGTGTTCTGCTCTTTTCACCAAGTTGAAACCATATTCCTATGTCTCCAAAAATATAGAAAAAAGTTATTTGATAAATTTCTTAAATTGAAATCAAACGACCGTCAACACAGTCTTGCTGATGTGGGCAAATCAAATAGATTCATTCTATGAATCTCTTGATTTAAATTTAGCAACATATCTGATGGATTGTGAAGCTACTGATATTTTGAAAAGAATGAGAACTTCTTGTTGTAATTGTCTCTTCTAGTGCTTATTTTCATTTAACTCAGTTCAGGCCTCTAAAACAACATGACGTATCTGATGAGAAGGTATTGAAGATTTCAAGTTGTTAATACTTTGATCTTTTACATGTGTTGTGAATCAATCTTTTCATATTTCATTGTTGTATGGATGCAGCTCTGCATGATTGCCAACTTTCACTTGGAATCTGTTGATCAAGTGTTTGCTCTTGTTTTCTCATTTAAGGTATGGACTCTACTATGGAAATTCATTTTTGCTCTAATGGCATTTCAAGAGTTGAGGTTGTTTGGGTGTTGAGGCAACTTCCAACTACTGCTATTAATTGAGTTTTAAGTTTTACTAGACATGACGATAAAAGCTATAATTAATTTTTTAAAGAACCTTCTACATATGTTAATACTAACAAAATATTGGATGGAACCAGATTTATTTTGATCCCATAAAGTGTTTAACAAATCGTGAGAAGGAAAGGAGACTTATGATATCGATCCCATGAAGTGTTTGGGGATTTAGGGTTATAATTTGGGTGTGGGTATTATGTTAATTGGGTGGGTGTTTTTTTAATTAATTTGGGTGAGTCTTTTAATTATGAATAAAAAATAAATACATATCGGGTAGGTGTTTAAGATTGTGACACGTGTCGCACCGTGAATAGAAAGAGTATATACTCCCCAAAATTTGGAGAGTAAGGACACCAGTGTCCTAAAAGTATAACAAAGGGTATTTAGATACCATTTACGATAGTAATGGGTATATTTATCTTTTTTTCCTTTCAGTTTTAAGCTAATATCATGAAAATAAGAATTTCGACTGCCAGAAGATGATTTTTTAAGGCAGTTTATTTGCAGCCGTCAGTTACGCTAAATGCAGGTATTTAATTTATCCAGAAGGTTATGCATCTGTCTAAAGGTCATGCCCAACAATTGAATAGCCAACAACTAATGCTTCCTTTCTTCTTTTATCTTTTTTTGCCCTAGTTATTAGCTAGGATTTTTAGAAACGGATGATTATAGAAAGAGAGACTTGAATATATAGTATGTAACAAACTAACAACCTAACCCATTAATATTAATGATATTGTCAATTTTAGGTTTAGGACGGTAAGACATTAAAACACGTAAACATGAATCAATATATATACACAATCCAAGAGGCACATCTGAGTCACTCTACCTAGCCATTGAACTGGAATATTTTTATGATATTTGTCACATGAAAAAGCTCAACAAGTCTTGCAAGAATGTATCTTGGCTTTCAATACTTTCGTAGAATTCCAACAATTTGGAGTTGATGCTCCTACATATTCCCCTCAATTAATATGTAGTTTTCACATAAAAAAGACATGTCTTAATTATAGTTGTAAGTTTTGGGTTGTGGTCACCCATGTGGATCGACTCGACCCAACCCAATTTTTTTTTCTTCTCTGAAAAAGAGATAAGTATCAATTTGAAAAGGAGTGAGAACAATTACTTTGTAACTGTTCCAACGTATACCATTTTTCCCTTTTAAAATAGGGGTTGAACGCTTTTCAGAGAATAAGTGAGAAGAACACAAAACAGAAAAAAATAAAGGGAGGAACAAATAAGAAATTTATATCTTCTTCACTGATATTAACAAAACAAAAGTGACATTCAGTTTGTGAAAACATAACTTTGATTCCTTGAGACTCAAAGTTGGACTTGGAACAACCTTTCACAAGACTTCATTATCATTCCGTTGTTGTTAACAGGTACACATTCTCGTTCCTGTTACGAAATTCTTACAATGGTATCAGAGCCAGGTTAATTGTATTATATTTAGATAATATAATTGTTCACGACTTGAACTTGCCTGTTTTTTGTTTGAAAGTTTTAGTAACTAATGATAGATCTAATACTCCTTCAATTACTTTTGGGGGAATCAAATTTGTTGTTATAAATTGGTTGTTTGAATGTGGAGAAGATTTAGTAAATTTTTTTGTTCATAAGAATGAAAAAATATGGTGAAGAAGAAGAAGTAATAGAAACAACCTAATTTCTACGGGATATAAATTAGAATGACTTTGCTAAATAGAAAGAAGTTATTAGTCATTTATATAAATAAATGAAAAAAAAGGTTTCCCCTTACCAATCCGAATTCTCCTTTATTTATTTTTTTGGCTTGTAGTACTATTGTAGTACAACTCTTCCTTTTTTAAAGAAAAAAAAGGAAGTAACGTGAAGGGCCACAATAATTAAAAAATAATAATTCTGTTGTGCTTGTTATGAGAATATAGTGATACTCATTTTTTTTGTTGAATGAGTCAACATGAAAATTTATTATTATTATTTAATTGATTATGTTGTACTTGTTATGAAAAAATAGTAGTACTCTCTAATATTTGTTTGTTGAATGAGTCAACATGGGATTTAATTATTATTTTTAAAATAATTATTATTATTTTTTAAGGGGATTAATATAGTACTAAAAAAAGGGTTGGTACTTTATAAATAACCATATGTTTATATATGTGTGGAAATATACTATGGTTTTGAAAAATAATTAAATTGGTCTTGTAATAATTCTCATAGGAGTAAACTCTTTTTTCTTATGTAAATTCCCTTGCCTTCTCCCAAAAATTTGTGACATATGTTGTCGCATTAAATGGTCTTTAACTATATTTTTGATTTTTTGTTCTCATTTTAGATATGGCTGAACGGGAACATGCTCAAATTGCTCTAAGTGAGAGTTGTATTGATAGAAGAGCAAAAAGGAATGGTAGAATGATGCGGCACAAAATGATCAAAATAGAAAATGATTCAGATTCAGAGTCAGAAGTCATAAGAAATGACTCAAGGATACTGCAAATTTGAATAGAGATAAAAGAGCATGTAAAAGAGGAGGAAAAAGATTATTTGAAGAGTTCAAAAATATCAAAATGGACTTGTCTGACCAATTACCTGATTTCCTCGAAAAAATTTGGATTAAAAATAATCAATTTATGACTATTACATCTATGTTGAGGACTACGTTGGATTAGGTATTCTGTATAATTCCTTACCAGATTATTGGCAGAAGGGACTGGCAAACATCTATCATGATTTTAGTCCTAACAAACCATTATGGAGGTTCACAGTGAATCTTGAAGCTAGATGGCAAGCGTGATCACATAGAATCATAGTCTAGATTACCAGTATTTATTTTTATTTTGCATATTATGTAATGAACACCTTTGATTATATTTTAATATGAATATATGTGTTTTATCCTATTCTGGATAGGTGTGTTGTGTATGCATTATCATATGGTGTTAATTGCTAAATATGTAAATCCTTGCAATTATGGCCTAAAATCTATTAGGATACACATTAAGAAATTAATGTCAAATTTTGATTAAATATTTAGTTTGTAGATGATGATTGGATGCTTACGTGTCTTTTCAATTTTACATTAAATATGAAACCTTTATAAGAATTAATTTGCTTGAATGTGTATGTCACATGCAAAATTGATTTAGAATTCTTGCCTGATTTTATCTCAAAACAAACATGGCATCAAAAAGTATCATTGTTGACTTAAGCAAAGGTGAAAAACTTAATGGTGAAAATTACGACATCTGGAGTCGTAAAATATGGTATGTACTGGAAGAGAAAAATGCTCTGGAAGGTATAAATCATGTTTTGAATCAACCAGAAGAGGGTAATTCTGAACAACACAAAAGGGATCTTGAAGCTTACAAAGCTTGGGAAAAAGCTAATTCTACTACACGTCGGATAATAGTTAGTTCCGTGGCTGATGACCTCATACATGAATGTGAGGAATTCCCAACTACTCATGCTATGTGGGCACATCTGCGAGGATTGTATGGGGGTACGTCTGTAACCCGCCTCCGACAGTTGACTATCAAACTTGACACTTACAAAAAGCATCATGATCAGAATATCAAACAACACCTTAGGGTGATGCCAAACATGATAGCTCAACTCAAGAGTGTTGGTCATGTTCTTTTCGATGAGCAACAAGTTCAAGCAGTGATTCAGTCTCTTCCCAATAATGGGGAACATTTGAAGGTTAACTTGACCCATAATGATAGCATCAAAACTTTTTCTGATGTTGCACACCATGTTGAACTTGAAGATGAGCGCCTTAGTGCTGCTAAAGCTGCTTCTAATGCCTTTGTGGCAGAGTCAAGTGGTACAAAATCTTCAGGCTTCAAGCGCAAGAAAAATTAGAAAAGAAATGAAAAATATAAAGAGACTGGAGAAGGACCCTCTAAGAAAAAAAAAGCCAAACTACAAGAAAGAAAAATAGTTTATCAAGAAGTAAAATGAAGTGCTACATTTTCCAAGTATTGGGGAATTTTTCTCGTGAATGTACCGAGCCCAAAAAGGTAGCATTTCTAAACACATTTCTAAACGCATCTCTAAGTGCTACATATGTTTCTTAGCACTTCTTTACTAACTGAGTCTTATCCTATGTAGATTGTAGACTCAGGATCCACCGACCACATGAGTCAAGACAGATAGGCGTTTGTGGAGTTTCGTGGAGTTTCGTCGAGTTTCATCTAAATCAAGGTGGATCTACGTAGAAAATAATGCTAGGCTTGGAGTCAAAGGTATAGGAACTTACAAAGTGGACTTGCATGGTGGTCGTTCCTTGATGTTGCATGACGTCCTATATGCTCCAGAGATTTAATGAAACTTAGTATCTGTGTCTGTTCTTTTAGACGTTGGTTTTGATTTGTTTCTTAGTCGTAATGGTGTTAGAATAACTCTAGATAATGTTTTATATGGGTTTAGACTATGTTATGATCGTTTTTATCATTTTAGATTGTAATCCTTCGACTTATGACTATTATGTTGACCGTTGTGTAATGACATGTTATTCAAGTAACAATGATATTGATGTTATTACATGACATGCAATGTTAGGTCACATAGGTCAAGATCGAATGAATAGGTAGGCAAAAGTAGCGCATTTAAGTTCTTTCACCAAAATTGATATGCCAACTTGTGAAAATTGTCTTGCTGGAAAGATTACGCGTAAACCATTTGGGAAGGCTAAGAGAGCTGAGTTCCCACTTCAATTAATTCATTTTGACATATGTAGTCCAATGAATGTAAGGGCAAGGTCTGGTGCTACATATTTCATTACATTTATTGATGATTTCACGCGCTTTGGTTATGTCTATTTGGTTTATCATAAATCTGAAGCACTTGAGTACTTTAAAAGATATATGAATGAAGTTGAAAATTAATTAGATAAAAGCATAAAAGTACCGAGGACATGAATATTTGTCAAAACAATTTGAAGAATTATGTACTGAAAAGGGTATTTATCAGTCAATTAACTACTCCTTATACACCTCAACAAAATGGTATAGCTGAAAGAGGGAATAGAACATTATTAGACATGACAAGATCAATGATGGCACAGACAAATTTGTCTATCTCTTTTTGGGGAGATGCATTATTGACTGCTGCTTACATATTGAACAAAGTGCCTTCTAAATCAGTGTTTTCCACTCCTTATGAACTTTGGACTAGTCATAAAATAAACTTGAATGATCTACGACCGTGGGGTTGTGCAACATACATTAATGATCGTTTTGGTGAGTTTGGTAAACTAAGTCCAAAAGGAAAGAAATGTATCTTTATAAGGTACTCTGAACGCTCCAAAGGGTATGTGTTCATCGATGAACTAGAGGATGGAACTATATATTACTGAAATTGTATCACGAGATGTCAGATTTTTGGAAAATGATTTTCCCAAAAAGGGTGAAATAGATGTAGTTGAGCCTCTATACGAAATTTTGAATTCAGAAGATCAGATAATGTTGTCAAACATACTTGATAATTCAATGGATCAAGAAATAATTTCTGGTCCAAGTGGGAGTTGTGAATCCCAAAATCCTATAGAGAAATATGAACTTCAAATACGTAAGAGTACATGAAAAAGTGTATCTAAACGATCTTATGAGATTGAGGATTATGTTTTCTTGGTATCTCCTACAAAATTAGATGAACCTAACTATGTAAGTGAGGCCTTATCGAGCCCTGAAAGGGATGAATGGTTAAAAGCGATGAAAGAAGAATTAGAGTCCATGAAAACTAACAAAGTCTGGGATCTAGTCGACCTTCCTAAGGAACTTAAAGCTATTGGGAATAAATGGATTCTTAAAGTTAAACGTAAATCAGATGGGTCAATAGAAAGACACAAAACACGATTGGTGGCAAAAGGTTTTACTCAAGAAGTTGGAATAGACAATGAGGAAACTTTTTCACTAGTTGTGAAGTTTACATCCATACAATTAATTTTAGCTATTGTTGCACGTTTAGATCTAGAATTACACCAAATGGATGTGAAGACCACTTTACTCAATGGAGAACTAAACGATGAAATCTACATAGAACAACCAGTAGGTTTCATTTTTAAATGCCAGGAAAAGAAAGTTTGTAGATTGAAAAGATCAATTTATGGCTTCAAGCAGTCTTCAAGGCAGTGGTACCTGAGATTTCACAAGGAGGTGATGTCATTTGATTTCACCATGATCGATGAAGATCATTGTATTTATGTGAAAAAGTCCAATGGAAATTTTGTAATTCTTTCTATTTACGTAGATGATATTTTATTAGCTGGAAATAATTTAGAGTATGTGAAAATTGTCAAGTCATGGCTTTGAAAATCATATTATATGAAAGATATGGGTGAAACAGACTATATATTGGGTGTTTAGATCCAAAGAGATCGTTCCAAGAAATTTTTGAGTTTATGTTGAAACGTTTTCGAATAAATAGTTGCAAATCCATGGATACTTCTGTAGCAAGGGGTGAAACTTTAAGCCTTGAAATGTGTCCAAAGATTGAAAAATAAAAGGAAGACATGTCTCGAGTTCCTTATTCTAGTGCTGTCGGGAGTTTGATGTATGTTATGATATGTACTCGCCCAGACATTTGTTATGCAGTGAGTCTAGTTAGCATGTATCAATCCAATCCTGAAAGAGATCATTGGAAAGCAGTAAAGAGAATATTCTGATACCTGAAGGGAACTGCAGATCTTACACTGTGTTATAGTGGATCTGATTTATTCATAAGAGGTTATACAGTGCTGATTGGGCTGGTGATCGGGATGGTATAAAATCAACATCTGGTTATGCTTTCTTACTAAATGGTGGTGTTATTTCATGGAAAAGTAAGAAGTTAACTTGCACAACTCTTTCAACCATGGAATCTGAATTTGTGGCTTGTGCGTCTGCAGTACGAGAAGTTGTTTGGTTAAAGAGATTCTTTGAGAATTTGAGTATTGCAAAGAGTTCTAAGGGTTCCATGATTCTATATTGTGATAGTCAAGCTCCTATCACGTACACGAAGGATCCTAAGTATTATAGCAAGACCAAACACATTGACATCAAGTATAACTTTGTGAGAGACGTAGTGGCAAGTGGAGAAATAACTTTGTAATACATTTCTGTACGTGAAATGATAGTTGATCCTTTTACGAAGGTCATCTCTAGAGACTTGTTTCAACAACATGTTAAGTCTCTAGGTTTGCGTAGAATTGGGTGATATTTTAGTATTGTAAAATAACTTGTTTAGTGTGATACTCTCCTATATAATGCTATTGAATTTATGTTCAAATGTAAAGTGCATGTGATATTTTGTAAGAAATAAAGTGTGTCGAACAAGTCGCAAGATTGGCCCTCCCACACGAGCAATCGCCTATTACGTTGATAAATGTGAAGAGCTGAGTTTTACCACCATATTATGAATTGTTTTATGGACCAGAAAAATGTTTCTTTAAGAAAAAGAATTTAAGTATCACGAGAAACTAGGGTTAAACACTTGAAGGTGTTTAGACCAAGGTCTGTACGATATTGGATAATCGGAAGAATGAGACACATACATTGGTATAAGGTGAAAACATAGTAACACGTGTTTCATACCACGTGTGTCAAGCGATCAATGAGTCAATGAAAGAATATTCCCTGCTTCTATATTGTGTGAGACCCAAAAAAGTTAAAATGACTTTTCAATGAAATACCCTTGACCTTTAGTTGTTTCTTGAAGTTTCGATTGATCTTGCTACGTTAGCATTTTACTAATTGCTATGAATGATTCGGAAATGCAGTGCATGTCTAGGAAAGCAATTGAATAGGAGCAAATAGATTCGAGTAGAAAGGAAACACAATTAAATAAATTATAAACTTATATACACAAGTCGGCTATTGCACGAACCATATTGGTATTGAGTGTAATTGTGTGTATTAAACATGAACTCGAATTAAACTCTTTAAGAGGATGAGGCAATGAATAAGCAACCACTGAAGTAGTGAACGATGTATGGGGTATTGTGAGTAATAGTGTCCTTAAAATTAATAGTGAACTCTTTCCACTTGTGATTGAATTCCTATGTAGGGCTTGTAAAAATCTTGAAGGTAAGCCTTGGTACTCACAGATCACACGAACTATTTGTCCTATGAATTGTGTGTTTAGTTGATATCATATCTATTTAGGTCTTGTCCACTATGTGCGAAGTGGGAGATGTAAGTTTTGAATTGTTGGTCGCCCGTGTGGATCGACCCGACCCGATATGACCCGACCCAAAAATGAATTTCTTCTTTGAAAAAGAGATAAGTTTCAATTTGACTGGAAACAATTACTTTGTATCTGTTCCAACATATACTTTTTTTTCCCTTTTAAAATAAGAGTTGAACGCTTTTCAGAGAATAAGTGAGAAGAACACAAAATAGAAAAAAATAAAGGGAGGAACAAAGAAGAAATTTCTATCTTCTTCACTGATATTAACAAAACAAAGGTGACATTCAGTTTGTTGAAACATAGCTTTGATTCCTTGAGACTCAGAGTTGGACTTGGAGCAACTTTTCACAAGACTTTCTTATCATTCCACTGTTGTTAACAGGTACACATTCTCGTTCCTGTTACGAAATACTTACAATAGTCATAGAAACGATAAGTTCTTGCCCAATTATGATATAGTTGGTAGATACAATTGCTCTGAATAGTTAGTTCTAGATTCCGATGGAAACAAATAATCTACTAACTGTTGGGATGAAAAAACTTTATATGTACGATCCTGATACTTTTCGCTCAATAGTGTATGTGCACAAAACATGATCTTTTGGCGTGTCTTAGAGAACTTAACAGGGAGGTATCCATTCTTGTTTGCAACTTAGAGGACTGCTTTGCAAAATTGCACATCTAAATTAAAAGAGCATTATAATAACAAGGAATGAAAACACATGTACTAAAAGGGGATTGCACACATTAAATTGGGAATTGAAGAATCATCATACTCCATAATGCAAATGTTCAAATCTTCAGCTATTAAAACTATATGGAAGAGAAATACTAACAAAACGACTATGGTATGCTATTTTTGGTCCTAAATTCTTGGACCTTTCACTAAGCGCGAACTTGAGAAAGTAATTTGAACATTAAACTTGAAGATTTAGGATCCCAATAAAGTCCAATTTCATCACCAATGCTTAATCCACGATTGTTAAACAATTCCATGCACGAAAAAGAAAATTCATCATTGTACTACTTCCTTAAGCAAATACTTCCACCTTGATACTTCTTAGGGACATGCTCCTCCATTACATCCCACATGCCAACATGCACACCATACGTGTTCTCCAATTTTTTGGCTGCATCCAACGTCCTGTATCGAAGAATGTACTCAAATATCTCAAAAAATGGAATCACCAGCTTTCTTACAATGATCGCGTCATGAGTAATCTTTTTCTTGATCTGCCAGGGGTTTTCCAAATTGATTTTGGAGGGAGGCTATATGTCCCTTATCTCTATTAGTTCTCGAGTCACTACATGTGGAGTGTTGTTAAATTTGCAAGCTTCTTCTTCAACTTTTAATGAAAAGAAATTGTAAAAGGTTGTCTTTTTAAGACTAAGCAAAGAGAGGCAGTAACACTATATTTATAAAAGTATAATTAGATTTTAATTTTAATTCCAACTTTGAGCGGGAAACATAGAAATCTGGCTGATATTTTTTAAATTTTTATTTTTAACAAAAAAAGGTCTTTTAATAATTATTGAGTTACCTAATTAGCAAGATTTTTATATTTAAAGTTTTTTCTTTTATATCTCTTTCTACATCTCTCCTTTAGATAATTATCCAAATAGAATTATGTACGATCGACAGTCGCTTTAGATGATTTGTGTTTGGTCAATTCTCCAGTTATCTAACTAGTTTTCGAACACATGTATTCTATGCTAATTAGTATGATTATTTTTAAAATATTATAATAAGATTGTGATGAAATATATCGATCAGTGGAGAAATTACTGCTTTACAAAATTGCACAAGGAATGAAAACACATGTACTAAAAGGGGAATTTGAAGAATCATCATACTCGATAACGAAAATGTACCAATCTTCAGCTATTACAATTATATGAAAGAGAAATATTAACAAAAGACTATGGTATGTTGTTTTTGGTCCTAAATTCTTGGACATTTTACTAAGCACAAATCTTAGTAAGTAATTTGAACATTAAACTTGAAGATCTAGGATCCCAATAAATTCAAATTTCATCACCAACGCTTAATCTGTGACTGTTGAACAATTCGATGCACGAAAGATAAAAGTCATCATTGTACAATTTCCTTAAGCAAGCACTTCCACCTTCATACTTCTTAAGGATGTTCTCCTCTGTAACATCCCACATGTCAACAGACACACTGCACATGTTCTCCAAACTTTTGGCCGCATCCAACGTCCAGTATCGAAGAATGTACTCAAACATCTCGAAAAATGAAATCACTAGCTTTCCTACAATAACGCCGTCACGGGTAATCTTTTTTTGATCTGCCAGGGGTTTTCCAAATTGATTTTCGGGAGAGGGTATATGTCTCTTATCTCAATTAGTTCTCGAGTCACTACATGTTTCAACTATTTTTTCTTTTGTATTCAGTCTTCAAATTTTCAGTTTTTTTTTCAGGAAAAAAAAGGATGATGGAACTCCATCCAAGAGAGTTTAACACAAGATTTTGATGATCTACCATCATTTTCGTTGGGTTTAACACAAGAGTTTGGAGTCACTGCAGAGTCTATTGCAAGATTTAGAGAAAAGAAAGAGAAAAAAACTATTCAAGAGTTGAGATCCAAGTTAAAAAATGATCCAATGGCATTGCAACAAGTTATCAATAAAGCTAAGGCAAACAACATCAAAATAGTTGAAGGAGAAAACCAACCTGATGTGGAATTTGATCCAAAAAAAAGGAACAAAAATCTGATGGTTCAATAGGTATGAGGAGTTCAATATTTTTTTTCGTGAGTTGTACTTATATCAATGCTTTTTACATAGTATTATATACTATCTTTTGAGATTTGTATTTGTATCAATGTTTTTGTAGATTTGGCATTTATATAAATGGTATATGTATTTGTCATTTTTATTTATATTTCTAAGTATAATATAATTGTTTATTTTATTTGTATATATGCATCAATTGCATATACTCAAAAAGTTGTCAATTGCATATATACAAATAGTTGTCTAGCATTTATCATTTGTATATCTAATACGATTGAATATGTTAATGATATTTATATACATTTTAATTTGCATATAAAATGATATATGTATTTCTCATTTTTAGAAATAATATACAATTGCGTATTTGTATAAATGCATCAGTTGTGTATACACCAATAGTTCTCTAGCATTTATCATTTGTATTATTGTATATCTTTATATTATTGTATATGTTCATGATATATATATATATAGATTTGTATATTTCAAATATCATGATTTGAATTTAATTTTTTTGTTTCAAATGAATAATTAGAAAAGGAAGAACTAAATTGAATTATTAGTTTTAAATTAAAAAAAAATGTTTTAATATGGAAGAAGAAACCAAATCAATTTTTTATTGTTAAAACACAGTAAAAATAAAAATCAGAATTTTGAGAGAGAATTTTGTAGCTTGAAAAGTCTATTTTGGTAAGAAATGGTAAGGAACACTTAATGTGAATCGTAGGTTATGTTCCTTTTTAAACTAATTTTGTTGCATCAATTAAGAGATTAATTGATAGTTGTATTTTGTTACCATATTTACTGCCCATGTAGTTATTATTTAAAAAATAAAAATTGTATAAGTTCTTAAAAAAAATTGAGATATACAAACATAATTCTCCATAGCAACTTAAATTATAGCTAGAGAGCGTAATTAGATAAAATATAGCTATGAAGCATTATTTAGTTAAATTTCTTTGTTATTTATGAAATTTTCCTATATAAGTTATAATACCATAGAATTTTTCTCATGCCACATTTATCCTTCATTATATTTTAACTAGTAAAATTACCTGCGCTTCACACGGGAATTTAATATCACGGAATTTATAAAATAATATTTAAAACATATCATACATTAAAACTAAAACACTGTATTATCTTACATACAAGATTACGTAGTAACAAACATTAATAATGTAAAGGAAAATAAAAATTATTACACATCTTATCATTTAGCCTTAATAGCATAAGCATAAATTATAAATTAATGATTGTTAAAATACATATCAGGATCTATAACATAAGAAATAGTGTCAGTGAGTCACTCAACATGAGCAAAGTACGCAAATATTTAATTGTGAAGAAGAAGAAGAGGAGGAGGTTCAGAATTTTCGTTGTGTTAAAATGAGAGGAAATCCTTCTATTTATAGACAACAAAGAATAATAGTGTGAACAAATGTTTATTGTGCCTTATCAGAAAGGTTACAACTATTTGAAAAAGTTGCAACCCTTCGGAAAGGTCACAACCTTTCATAAAAGTCATAACTTTTCATAAAAGTCGCAACTTTTCATTAAAATCGCAACTTTTCATAACAGTCACAACGTTTCATAAAAGTCACAACTTTTCATTAAAGTAAAAATATTTCATTAAAGTCGCAACTTTTCATAAAATGGAAGACTAATTTTGTAAATAAATAAATTAAAAGAGAATTCTGGTTTGTGGTGGCGCCACGTAGGCGGACCTAAGGTTCCCTTTTATATATATACTAGGGAACGTAGCCGCGCTTCGCGCGAGTGTTAAAATATATTTGTTAGAATCAATTTCTTTTTCTGATTAATTATATGTTCACTATATTATACTGTTTGACCTTATCATTATCTCTTGATTTAATTGTAGGAAGAAGGGTAAAAAATATCCCTAAATTTTTGTTTAATAGTTGGTTTTATCCTCAGTTATACTATATGGTCATTCATATCCATCATCTACAAACTTTCGATCCGTATTCTTCAATTGGATAGAAATTTCTAAATCAAATGAAATTACCAATTTTAAAAAAGAAATAATCCATCATCCAATCTTAACTCGTGTCTGACATCTAACTATCTTAACTCAAACAAATTAAACTCATGTCCGACCCATCTAAGTTTATCTTGTAATGGGTAGTAATGCATGAACATAATGCAAATTCATTATATTTTAGTATTTGAATAAAAGAAAATGGTGAATACAATGGAGCAGGTAAGGATTTTGTTGTTCTCCATTAAAATGGAATATGAAAGGGTGTGTTAATTTTATTAATGTGTAATATGAAAAGGTTAGCCAATATTGACAACCTCATAACTACATATTAGGCTAATTTATATCAAAATAAGTTACTATCATTTCTTAAAATTGAGAATTAATTATAGAAAGGGTAAAATGAAGTCTGTGAGCTGTGACTACTAATTAACAAATTAAACAAATGCAAAAGTTCATTTTTCTTTACACCTTTTATATTGTAATAAAAAAAATTTAAAAATGAAGAAAAAATCAAATAAAAAATAAAAGGAAAAAGATAATATAAGATTGATAATTAATATCATACCAAATTTTTAGAGAATGAATATGAAAAAAAATATTCCACGTTAAATAAAAACAATCAATTTTACTTCGGATTATAGAAATATCATAAATAAATAAGTAATAAAAAATATATGATAATTGAAAGATATGAGATGTAACCCGTTTTTTTTCTTCTCTAAAGTCTCTTTTTGGTATTTATTTGTTGGAACTTATGTGTTGGTTGGTTGTATTTTCAAAACTACTACACCTTATTTAGATGGTTATTATCTGTTATATTATATTGTTAGTTAAATATATTTTTGTTTCAGTTGTTCTATAAATTTATTGTATCATATTGTTTAAATTTATTGTTAGATAACGATAAAATATTGCACCAGTAAGTATAGTATCTATATTTTTTTTAATAGCTAATTAAAAATATCGTTAATAGTTTTTTGCTTGCTTTTTTTAAAATCTTATATGAATAATTAGAGCATTGATAAATTCAATAATAATGGAATTACCCACTATATCTAACACACACAAAAAAAACAAATTCCTCTGAGGTGAAATCCAATCAATCTATATATATATATATATATAAAGCCAACAGTGAATATGGGAGAATGAAAAATACAAAAGTAGAAGATGATGGAAAAGATGAAAAAATGACGCGAGAGCCAAAGTAGAGGACATGTTTATTTACCAGTGAATATGGCACAATGGTGTAGTACAATTTTTAATGCTATTGGTATTGTGGTGTTGTGTTCATACTTCAGCTCCAGGACTTAGATGTATTCCAAGGACTCCTAACACCGTCATCAAATTTTGTGTCATCTCGTGAGTATGATAGAAAAAGTAGTATAGCATTAGCATTTTGTTTTTACTGTAAAATCTAATCTTGGATGATATTTTCCTCTTCTCTAGTGAAGAACATGCAACATAAAAAAAAAAAAAATTACTTATCTTTCAATGTGACTCAAGCTATTATATTATTTATCTTATTTTCAATCGGACTCGAACTTTATGAATTTTATATTATATATGTAGTTGATGTATGAAAACATGAAGAAAAGAATAGAAGAAGTGATTGAGAGGGGAAAAGTGGATGAAGACTATATTAACAATGGGGAAGAGCTTCAAGCTTTTACCAAATTTTGGATTTAAAAAAATATTAGAGTTGTTGTCTATGAAACATGAATGAAGAATTATATATAATTTTATATTTAATTTTTTGGAAGCCTTCCATCAACTTAATAAATGTTACGCATTTTCTTTATTTACATTTCCATTCCTTCTTTGTAATTCTTTGTTCATTTTAGTTTTTCTTTTAAAAATTTAGAAGTTTTGCAAAATACTTATGAATTAAAATTATAAATTGTGTTTAGATTATATTTCAAAAAATAAACTAACAACTCATTTTAGATTTCAGAAGTTATATTATGTTATTTCAACATTCAAAAAGAAAAATATATATAATAAAATTTTAAATACTAAGTTTTTATCGATGTGACTCCCTAGTTAATAAATAAATACAAAAATAAAATGTAATTCTAACATTTGACTTTTGAGTTTACTTTTGAAAACGTTTTATATATTAAATTCTATCTTTGTTTTTTTACTTATTTAAATTATTTAAGATTTTAAATTACTTTAGTAGCCATGTATAATAAAATGATCTCAAAATATATATATGCACACATGTTCATTTTTCATGGTATTATATAATATAAATTTTAGATTTCTTTCTTGTAACGAATATTTGCATGATATCTTGTCCCTAATGCGTTTATACAACATCCTAATAATCAATCTAAATATTGAATATTTAATGTTACATAATAAACCCTTTTCATGCGGGTAATCATAATATATCCTATTAGGAAAAGAATACCTATATATACATAATATAACCTATTACAAAAAAAAAAACATCAATATATATATTTGTTCATGAATTGACACCATATATAATCGTGTACTTATATATTAATTTTAACTAAAGATGCATAAAAGAAAAAATAAAATAGAAAATACTTTTAAGAAAAAAAATAAAAAAGAAAGAAATTGTAGAACTAAGAAGTTGAAAGAAATAATGTCAACATTAATTTTGGCTCTTTCCAAATGAGAAAATACATTTTTCCTTATCCTCTTTCTAATTTGATATGAATTTCATAAATATATTAATTATTTCTCCAAATAATTCTTCCTTATTTTCCTCTTAATTTGATATGAATTTCATAAAATAGATTGATTCTTTTTCCAAATATTCTTCTTGCCCTTTGAACACTCTCCACTCTTATAAAAATCTCAACCAAATGAATTTTTTCCCCAACGAATATCTCTTTGTAGAAAAAATTACAGTGAAACATTCTTTCGAAAAGTCTTCTATTTTGAGGAGGTACGCTTGAATTTCTCAACCAAATGAATTTTTTTCCAACAAATATCTTTTTGTAGGAAAAATTATAGTGCAACATCCTTTCAAAAAGTGTTTTATTTTGAGGTGGTACACTTGTTGCATGACCTTTCTTTTATAAACAACATGATATTCAGAAATTGATTGACGTGAAGAAAAAGAGGCAAAGGAGTCTATTGTTGTTGCTTATGGATGATCAAATGTTTCTATTTTATAGGCTAAATATAAATAATTGTGGAAAATGAAAAGTTTTTGGTCTCTTCATCTTTCATTTATTTAAATGTATATTAATTTTGAGGAATGTTTAAAAGGAATGTGATTAATTGGGTAATGCATTTAAACACTTTCAATTTTTTAAAGTATAAATTTAAAAGTAGAAAATAAATAAAAAATGTCAAAAAAAGAGATAAAAAATAAATAGGTAAAAATAGATAATGGTAAATGCTGGGCATTGGAGGGTGACACATCAGCGGATTTAGATTCAACTTTATATATATATAGAGAGAGATATGATTTCTCCTTTTGTTTCTTCCTTGTAATTTCTTTCTAAATGTGGGTGTGTTTGGTATGAAGGAAAATATTTTTCGGAAAATATTTTTCAATTTTCTCATGTTTGGTTGGGTAAAATATTTTGGAAAATGTTTTCCAAATCAACTCATTTTCCTCAAATTTAAGAAAAATGACTTCCCTTCAAAATTAAGTATCAATGTACTTTTAATACTAAGATTTTTTTATAGAGAGAAACTATTTTAAATATCTATTAGAAACTTTTTAATGAAAAATATGCATATTCAAATTTTCAATCAATATCATACATAAATAAATAAATTAAATATTAATATAATATTAACATGATGACTTAATTATAATTCAAAATATCAAGAAAAATAAATTTAAAAACTATTCCACAAATTAAACCACTATATACAAAAAATTCACCACAAAAATAAATAAAATCCTTCATATTTTTAATCTTACAAAAATATTGTTGTTACATTTATTTCTGATTCTGTAAAATAAGACGTAAAATAATATATAAAATAATAATAGTATATAAACATAAAACTAAAAATAAAAAATAAAAATTCTTGTATGAAACTTAACCAAATATATGATATATGTTAATTAATTAATAAGAGATATATTGGTAAATAGTATATATGGGAGAGATATTTTACTCTTCAAGAAAATAATTTCCTGCTTCTGATTTTTTTAAGAAGCAGAATTTTTTAGCTTCTTCCCAAACAACAGAAAAATTGTTTCTGCTTCTATTTAATAACAGTTTTAAAAATTTGCCAAACACTATTTTTTTCAAAAACGATGCTTTTATCGAAAAAACACTTTTGACCTCCCAACATCAATGCCAAACAGTCTCTAAATATATGGTGCTAAATTTTAAGGGAATAATGAAATATTAGAAAAATAATTAAATTATTATTTTTTAATTATTAAAAAGAGTGAATGATTATTTTGTCTGTAATAGAATGTTTTTAACGAAGGACAAAAAATTTAATCAATATTTTAAAGGATTTTCGTGCTTTTAATATAATGAAATTGTATTTATATGTTTGTGTTAATTAGGGGTGTGTATTTAGTTTTTCGATTTGGATTTGTACTATTTGGTTTGAATTTTTCGATTTTTTTTGGTTTCGAAAAAGTGTAACCCAATCCAGAGAAATATAAATTTGATTTGATTTGATTTTTCTCTAATTTGTTTGAATTTTTTTGATTTGGTTATTCGGTTATGTCATTAATTAATGACATAATCATAGTTATATTTGCAATTCGAAAAAAAAAATATACTAGGAGAAGTAATAATATTGAATCTCTTAAATATACTTTTTAATATAAATCATAAGTAAAATTTAAAACAAAATACTTATAAGTATATAAATTATAGGATCCGGCTCCTCTCCATTTCTCTTCTCTCCATTTCCCCCAAGTTCTAGCTTGGATTGGAGACACATGTCATAGTTTAGAATTAATGGTTGATATCTAATTAATTAAAGTAAAGTCCTAACCATAGTTATTTACTTCCATAAACTAAACTCTTAAACATTTACATTGTGGATTCTATTGTGTGCTGCTATGAGAATAATGATCTTAATTTATAGATCTCCAAATTTTTCCTCTAAGAAAAGATAAACCAAATATGAAAGAAAATTATATTTTCCTTTCAGAAAAAGTTCAAGCATTTATGGTAATACTTTAACGTTTCTTTAAGGAAAAAAAACAAATTTCAAATAAGGAAAGAAAATCAGGGAAAAACCCTAACACTTTTAAACCAATCCAAATATTCTCTTAGAGAAGCTCAATTAAGAGGTGTAAATAATGACGTTTGGAATTGGGTTGGGAAGGGGGGGGGGATTGGAAGTGAATAAGGAAAATACTTCATCATTAGAGCTTTAACTATTATGATTACGTAAAAGGTTGTAACTGTTTCATCAGGATTAGTTATGGGCTTATGGCAGCATGTGATTCATTTTTTTAATGGTCTTAAAGGTTATTAAAGAGAGGGAAACACAAGAAATAATAGGTTGAGATACTAATTATGTTGAAAATACATCATATTCATGTAGGTTGTATACATAAAAAGATATTCAATAGCCTAACAAATTTAATTAAATGTATATTTAGATTTTTGTAGAAAGGTTATTGTAGTAGTAGTATTTGATTGAGATATTAATTTCGCTTTATATTTTTTGGTTCCCACCCTTAGAATAATATAGATGTGATACCAATTATGTTAAAAATACATCTTAAGCCCTAAAAGTTTATAATAACGCATGCTTAAAATTAAAATGGATCTATTATATTCTTCATAAAGAGTCATTTTGTGTCTATTAAATCAAAGAAGGATTTGATGAATACAATATTTGAGTTACGTCTTATAGTATCTATTAGAAAATCAATATCAATGGTTATAAGAAAATGTACAGTATTTCTGGACGAGTGACTCAACATATACTACTAGTGAGATATATTTGAGTCGATGCATGTGTATACAAATCATATATTTTAGTTTGTTTTTTGTTTTAATGTTTTTCGATATTATCACTTTCGTATTCATTTTTCTGAAGTTGGTTGCAGTGGGCTAACCCATGATGTACTCTTCCTGTTTTATTATAATAAATTGGAAAAATTACCTAAATACACATTTTATTTTATCATAATCTTTAAAATTTCCTATCATTTAATATATTTTTTAAATCACCTCTCTGATACATTACTCTCCTCTCGCTGTTACATCTTTATCCTCCTCTCGAATACATCCCTCACCTATGTATCTGGATATATCCGAAAGTCCAGTAATGTATCCGAATGTCTTATCCCCTCTCTGATACATCTCTCCCCTCTCGGGTACATCGCTCACCTATGTATCAGGATGTCCAGTGCTGTATCCGGAAGTCAAGTGATCTATCTGGAAGTCAAATGATGTATTCGAAATTCATAAATTTTACGGATTTTTGTAATTTGATAAAGAGTAGGAAAATAATGTAATTACCTCTTAACACTGTGAGATTTATGTAAAATATACAAAAATTCAACCCAATGGGTCTTTTTTTTTAAAAAAAGTATACAAATCATATTATTGATGATTATGTAAACAAAATGATCAATATTCTTGATTCGTAATGGAGACAACTTATTATATATTCATTAATAAGGAAATCATAATAGTAATTTTATTATTGTTATCTTTTTTATACATGTCCTTGATAGGTTTGTGCTATAAAAGGGTAAGATGGAAATTGTTGATGAAATTTCATTTTAAAGGCATATGGCTAGTGCTTCAATCTCATGAGATTGTGTAAGCAGTGATACTGAATTATTTTCATATGTTTGGTTTATTATACATATGTGATAAACCAACTTTGTTGATGAGTGGTAGATTTCTACTCATTTGAGGTCTTTTTAGTTCAACTATTAGTGTCCTCAATGCCTATTTGTGTCCTATTCTGATGATATTTTGATGTATTGCAACTAAGAAGGCTAGAGGACAAAGCAAAGATGAATACATGAAAAAGAGGCCAAAAATGTTAAAAAGAGTATAAACTCTTAACATGTAATCACCTAACTAAAAGGGTAGATCACCCAATAGGTCGGACCTCGCCCAATCTGACAGTATGCAAGTTCGAAAGTATTCATAGTAGGTCGGTGAACCAAAATTCGGTAATTCACCGAATTCAATGGGTGAACTAGAAGTTCCATCACCGAAGATGACAAACACCTGAAGCCTAAAGCGAATGAAGAGTGAGCTGAAGAGTAAACGACAATCCACTGAATCAGAAGGGCGAACCCGACTAATATCGCCGAGTGCGTCTCACATGAAATTTCGGACCAATTTTTGGAAAGAGAGAAAATGCATGTAGAAGTTTCTCAGGAAATCAGAGAAGAAAACGTTTCCAATAGTTCATAGTTAGTTATTGCACTTTTTAGGGAAACAAACTTTTTAATTAGTTTTGGGGTTTTCAGATACCTAGTAATTGACAATTGAAGGTTGAATCGAAGTGAGAGTTGAAAATTATTGCTTATCATCAACACATTAATGACTGAGAACATCATTGGTATAATTTCTTTCCTTTTTATGATGTGTGACTAAAACCCCAACTCTAGGGGTGTGATTATGGAGTTGGGTGTTGATTTAATTTAGTGGGTTTTGTTCTTTGCTATGTTTTATTGTTCTTCATGTATGAATTTGGGTTATTTAACATGGGTTAATTTATGAGTTAATGTTGGAAAATTAATCCTAGTCAAGATCTTCGATTGATGCTCGAAAGAGATCAATTGAAGTGGGTAAATATCTTGATGCATAAAATTTAGGTTTGATTTCTATAGTTTGTTCTAGGGGTGTACATGACCGGGTTGGTTCGGATTTTTCAAATATCAAACCAAACCATTTGTGTAAAAAATTTAAATTTATAAACCAAACCAAACTAATAAAATTTGGATTTTTTCGGGTTTTTCAACCTCGGGTTGGTTCGGGTTTTTCCTATACCAAACCAAACCATTGTGTCGAATTTTTAAATTTATAAATCAAACCAAACTAATAAACCTCGAATTTTTTCAGATTTTTGAATTTTTTCAGTAAAGTTTGCATACAAACATATAATTAACTTGTGATTCAAATATTTCTTTAGTCCAACTAAAATACAATTATCTAAGGTGTATCTTAAGAAAATAACACAAAATATGAGATGAGTAGTGATGACACTAAAATATTCAATAAAAAATAATAATGAAATCATCATATAAAATAAATATTGCAAAGTCATAATGAAAATGATCATAATTTAAAAGTACTAAATCATGCTAAAATAAGTTTAATAAGTATTAGTTACATTACTAAA